>JAUIMM010002490.1:0-62838 GCA_031769625.1 Taudactylus pleione | reverse complement strand
GTGAAGCGTTTCCATGGAGCCCCGGGTTCTCTGCGTTTAATAGATTTATTTTAAATCTCCTGAAGACTTGCGGAACAAGTGGGGGTGGATATTGGCAGCTAGCCCCTCAGGGTCAACAAATACTTACAGAAGGATTACTACAGTTGTGTGCAAATATGATTTATAGCTCACTTTTCAAAGCCCATTGTAGCACCCAAGATTGTCCTGTATTGGAATCCAGAAGTAACAAACCACAGTAGAAATTTGTAGTATTCTATATTTTTGATACCCCAGTATGTCATTCCCATTGTGTTATTTCAAAAAGATGACAAATAAGATTTAAGTGAGCTTTTTTTTACTTGCATCATTACCATTATATGAAAAGGCTTCATACAAACAGCAGATGGATCGAAATGTACCCATAAAATAGACTTTTCTTGAAACGACTTGTGCAGGTTTACAGAAGTGGAGCTATTGCCCATAGTAACCAATCAAATTCTAGCTATTATTTTCTGGAAGGAGCTAGATATATAAATAGAATCTGATTGGTTACTATGGGCATCACCGATACTTCTATACACCCACACTTTGGTAAATATACCCCTTACTGTTAAAAATGCACTTTTCAAAAATAATAGAGAGCATAGGGTTACCTGATCGGCAATTTAAACCCATACATGTATGAATTAGCCTGGTTGCTTGCATATGTTAAAACATAGATGCGTTTTGAATGTCTGCAGTTCTTATTTTCCAAATATACAATAGTCATGTCAACTTATTGCATTGGGACCAACAGCATGTGATTTTCATGTGTGTCCAGTTGGTAATAGCTGAACTAATAACAGATCAGATTTACACATCTAAAAGTTTTGGATGGTTTATGCTTCAAAAAATGACCACAGTAAACTGGGGGGAAAATCAAATTGTGTGCTAGTCTGAAATATTGTGTGCAGCATGGAAATTGTGTTTTTGAAAAATAGTGACATTTTACTTGACAATTTCATTCTTTGACATTGTACAGGATTATTCCACTTTTTATAAAAGGGTGGTGCCCCCCTCCCTTTCTTCTACACTATTGGAAGCACCTACAAAATTATGGCTCCACCAATTAGAGTACTTCCTAATCCCTAGTCTAGTTATGTCTCCCTTCCTTACCACATAATTGAGTTGGTTCTGTTTGTTAATGACATATGAAAGTCCCTCACCAATAATAACCACATTGGGACTTTGCTAAATTGTAATGTAGGCATGGGGAACCCTAGGCTGCAATGTAGAGAGAAGAGTGGGTAAAGAACCTATTTAATTTTAGGTACCTCAAAGACCCTCAGAGAGACCTTCACCAAACAATTAAGCAGCATATGAAAATCTGGGCTTCAACACAGCTGTTGTAAAACATTTATCTGCGTATAGCAGCCAATAATGTGGGTTTAGAAGAGGACCATGAGATTCAACAACAGGATTAGACTAGATGTGGTAATACAGGCCAAAGAAATATGCGTTTACCTTTTAACCCAAGTTACCCTCTTAAATTTTACTGTTACTGCCAAATTAAACTTGCTATATAATCTTAGACACCTATTTAAATGGAATACAAGATTCTTCATAAAACAAATAGATACACTTTTTATTTAGACATAGTAAAAACCAGTGACATAATCCATGGAAAAACAAAATAAAAACTGCAGTTTCACTAAATGTCCACTGAGAGGCAGCATAATCAAAGGCAGGACATTTACATCGGCAAGAGCTCCCTCAGTTCACAGATTTCTTGAGTCTACAAAAACAGTGTACAGTGCAATTAATGCTGTTATTATGATGTAAATAGGTAAACATTCTCAGTAAAGAACAGTGCCTTGATATGTATAAAATAACATACCACACTTATCCTGAGCTATTCTTGATTTCACAAATCCCAGTTTGTAATGTATATTTAAGCCCATTGTTTCACATTAAAATACGTGTTTGTATTTTTAATTTAATGATTGCCTGCAATTATTTAGTGGCTCTACCCAAGTATAAAATATATTAGAACTTCATGTAAGAGGCATCACTTCTGTCAGCTTTAAACTTTCCATATTTCCGGAAGAGCTCTGCATGGCTGGTTTGTGAATGGAGCACAAAGGCCACATATTTTATAGAGAAACACTGGTGCTGGGGAAATGACAGGACTGCTCTCAGTGGTGCAGTGCTCTATATATAGAACATGTATTAAGTAGGCATTAATGACCCATGCAAGCAGTCAAATAGTACATTTCCCCACAAAACTTCAGGTGATCAGATTCGGTGACCTGATGCGATCTGTTGCAGTAATCAAGTATTAATAAGGTGTCATGAGGGTGTAGATAATATGCAAGTTCAGTCTTGCAGGGGTCTGCTGAGAGCTGCAGGGGAGGATAGTGGCATTCCTGAGATGCTTCTTAGGTTTTCTGTGACAAAATATTTCTATTCTTCTTATACTTTCGCAGCATTTTCTTGGCTGCAAAGGTCTCTGTGCTGGGCAGCCATTTTGTGTCTTCGTGTCAGGGCCATTCACCATTTTCTTGAGGCTTTAGAGGGTCAAAACAAATCCCTTGTGGGGAAAAAAATAGCATTTTTAAGACTGTTCGCTCTGCTGATCGCATGGAATGCAATTGCGTGTCACTTCTTCCACTGAGCAGTGTGTTAATAAGACGGTGAGGTGTAAGTGTAAAAGCAGGAGGAGTGTGTATGAGGCATCATGAATGTTGTCTCTCACCCAGTGAGAGAAGGACCCGTGACTCTGAGCAGTTACTGCACTCACTCCATCTCCCCACGGTATGTTATGTTGGTGAAGGTTGAAGTAGCTCCTTTGTACAGCGGGTTGTGTGCCTGAAAGAGCAATGGTGTTAGTGGAAGCTAGCAGTAAACCATTTATGCAATATTTTTCACATTCCATCATGCCCCTCCTCAGAGATCCAATAACCCCACTATGCCGATGCCCGGATGTCTACAGGACACTACGGGTGAATCTGTGCCTTTAAAGGGGCATTATTTCTCTTTCTACATTTTGAATGGGTTGTCCAGTTAAATAAAAGCAATTTTAACTTGAAACCTCATTAAAATGTATATTTTAACACTGCTTCCTCCACCACAATAAATCTTGAGTGGAGATTAAATATAGGCAAGTGTCAAATCATCAAAGCTTGATGATAGATACAATTGTGAGATATAAATCACCGACCAGTCAGCTTCTAACTTACATTTTATAGACTGTGTTTGGAAAATGACAGTTAGGAGCTGATTGGTTAATACTTTTTCTCTCACAATTTTATCTCTCATCAAGCTTTGATGCACAGGCCCCTATGTCTACTCTAGACAACATGATCTGTCTTATCAACAGAAGGTGATAATACAGCTGTTCATTGACAAGTCTCACAGGTAATAAACAGAATATACAGTACAATATATTACTTCAAGTGCTGAGTCTTTGTGATTTCTTCTTTGTGATGCAATGTCTTTTTCTTAGGAATACATGTACATATAAACAAATGATACTAACATAGTGTAGCATTTAAGTAATCGTGTAACACCAAGGTGAAATAGAATATGAAAAACTGTGTCCTAAAGAAATGTTTCCATTAGGTAGATGTCCTGGGTTAATACTTTTACATCATGTGAATAGTGGACAACATAGGGTAATCTTTAATACAGCACACCTTCAGATATGATTGAGCTCTCTTACTACTGTAGAACACAGTATTGGCTCATCATATGTATCTGTTATCAGTGTTCTTCTCTATAAATTCCACAGCTTAGATGGAATCATACTGTATGTTTATTAGGCACATCAACATTGCATCCCCAAGGAGTCTTGTATGGACTCTTGCAGAAATCCCCTCTGGTAATTACAGGAAGTCACTAATGCCAGGTTCCCTGGGGATGCAATGTTGATGTGCCTAGTGAACATATGATTCAGTTTAAGCTGCGAATTTATAGAGAAGAACACTGACCAAAGATGCATGGGATGAGCCAATACTATATTCTACACTAGTAAGAGTAGTGAATCATACCTGGAGGTGTGCTGTATGGATCTGATCACTACATCCCGTGTTATATTAAAGATGATCCTTTAATGGGCCTGTCCACTATTCACATGATGTAAAAGTATTAACACCAGACATCTACATATTGGAAACATTTCTTTGGGACACAGGGCCTGATTCAGACCCGCTCGCGAGCGCTGAGCGCTCGCAAGTGGGTCGATGGTGCCGCATGCACGAGACCCGGGGAGCGACGGGGAAGCCATCGCTCCAGGTCTCGTATCAAAGGGGGCGTGCTGTCGATCTTGATTGACAGCACGCCCCCTTTGGTGGGCATGCCGGGGGCGTGGCTGCCAGACGGGAGCGTTCCTAGTGATGTCAGTGGGAGTGATTTTGGCTCTAATAGAGCCAAAATCACTCCTGGGCTTGCGGTCACCGAGACCCTACCGCAGGGTCTCATCGCAAGCCCGATGGTCAAGACCATCGCGACAATCATCATGGACGCTCGCATAAGCTATGGGTGGTAACCCACAGCTATGCGAGTGTCCAAGAGGCCGCTCCAAGTTTAGGTAGGAGGGCCCTGATTCAGAGCGAGCGCTCTGGTCAGAGTGTCCGGCTCTGAATCAGGCCCACAGTTTTTCATATTCTTTTTCACCTTGGTGTTACACGATTACTTAAATACTACACTATGTTAGCATCATCTGTTTATATTTACATGTATTCCTAAGAGAAAAGGACATTTCATCACAAACAGAAGAAATCACAGGGACTCGGCACATGAAGTCATATAAATTCTGTTTATTATTGATAATTTGGCAGTAAAAAGTGACACTTATTATTTTGGGCTGCAGAGTCAGGAGCGCTGTTTTTGACTACTCACTATTTTGGGTTGTTTAAGTCACAGAAGTAGTTAAACTTCAGCTACATTAACGAGGAAAAGGTGACGACTATTTTTCCCCTCTTGTGACATCTTAGGTCTGTATCTGAGTTTTGTGCAAGCATTTGAGCAAGAGCAAATTTTTGCAGAGTATTATGGGTGAATTGCAGCTGAATACAGCAATGCAGTCACAATAATGCGCATGTCTGCTCACTAGACTAAAGAAAAGATTTAGGACTTGATCCTGCAAGGATCGTAATTGCAAAGCTGCACGCAGGCTATAGATATGAAATATGAATGCAGGCAGCTTTGCAATTGCGATCCTTGCAGATATGGTAATACAGCAGGAGGCATCACACCTCCTATGCATTACTTATCTGAGCTGCATTGTCCAACGCAGCATCGGAAAATCTATGTACCATCGGCCGGCTGTGGTGTCCCATGGGGTCGCGCAGCCGGCCGCCGCAGTTTAGAGGAAGAGGTCAGGATATCTCCATCAGCCGACGGAGATCCTGGCTTCTTCCCTCCCCCGCATCGCCGCGCCCTCCCCGCCCACAAATGGCAGCAGACTGTCAATCACTAACAGTCTGCTGCCTGTCTGCGAGCGAGTCAGCAAGACCCATTCTGCACACTCGCAGAATGGGTCCTGCGCAGATTAAAAAAACCAGCAGGAATCTGTGTTCATTAGCGTGCACTGCTGAATCAGGCCCTTAGTTAATTTAGCAAAAGACAAAAAAGCTACAACAACTGAAAGGTGAAACTAGAAAGTGGGGCTGGCTCAGAGTTTTATGCAAACCCGATGGTTTCCGTGCATCTTCGATGTTTGGAGATCTGCGCTTTCCCAGGATCTGTACTGCTCACGTGCAGATCTGTGTCTGCAACGATAGTCCCATTGCCCCCTAAGCAGCAGCATGATTGACATACTGGGGCAGTTCAGGGCGCAGAAGGGGTAGCGATGGACAGTGTTACAGAAAACGGGGACGTTTCGGCCACATTTTTGGCTGTGCCTAGGCCAGCGGCAGCTTTAATAGCCACGAAAGCGTGAAATACATCTTCAGCAATCTGGGGGTTACTCAGGTGACCTACCTTCACACAGACTATTGATACTGCATCTTCGGATGCGGCAGCAGATCACAAAAGCATGCAATGGGTGGAATTTACATATTTTTGCCCAGCAGCTGCTTTGTGAACTGGGTCCATCTCTGAATCAGGCCCATTGTGACATCCCATAATACTTCACTGTTAATGTCCTGGTTCTTACTACTACTTCAGTAATGCACTGATTATCTTCTTTCACAAGGGGACAATGTAGGTGCATAAGTAAGAGTAACATATACAAAAACCATTCCAGTATTAACACCTGAGATAAAGGCAGCTCAGATTTCCACTAATATTTCTGTGATATATGATCGTTAAATGAGGGTCAAATAATACTACCTTGGAAGAATAAAGGAAACGTTGAGGATAATGATGAAAAGTTCATGTGATGGAAGGCTGCACTTTGACATTCTTCACTTAAGCTAATCGTGGGAGTTCAGTTCTCAGCAAAAGCTGCATTAATCATGCTGAGTGAATTTGCAGAGGGGACATTAGATTGTACTTTGGGGTGTGAACTTACTTTCACACAATGATGCCAAAATATGCTGCACTGTGCTATTTTGTGTCTCGTAAATGACTAGCAGTGTTTAACATACAGACACAGAGATGCATGCTTCAAGACACAATGTCAGTTATGTCCAGTGTAAGCCTTTCTAGGAAAGATTAACTATGACATTTGTTACTAACAGCCGAACAGAACTTAATAGCGGGCTGATGATAGTTGCTGAACATGAGGGCAGACCATTTACCTACAATAAATACTGGCAGATAAGAATGATAGGACTATATGTAGGGGTCTACCTTGACCTCAAGGAAAAGTATATAGCTGGCAAAAGTCCAGAAATTTGTTAAACAGTTTCCTAACTGGGGGTAAAAGACAGGTATGACCAACTGGACAAGGGGCGTTATATCACCAAAGTGGGTTTGGTTTGGTTTATAGGTTTGTACTGTTCCACTCAGGAATTTTAGCAGGGATATAGATTTAGCATGGTTGGCAGACCGTGGGGGCTAGCACCAAATGCGGTGTGGCTAAAGATGTAATGTACAATTGGCCTAATTTGTATAATTAGAGGGGAGTCTATATACACTACTATAACAATTGTGGTGTATCTGTTCCTCCCTTCTACCACATTTCTTACCGTGTCCCACTTAGCCTTTGCTCTCTCCTCTTCAAATTTGGAAAACTCGCGACGGTCGTGGATTGTAATGAGCAGCTTCCAAATAAGTAGAGCCACCAGGCCTATAAGCAGAATTGCTCCCATGACAGACATTAACACCACAAGGATGTCAGGACCCTGAGGGCATTCTGTGAGGAATAAACAAGATGTTATTTGAGGTAGATACAGAGGGCTCTGGCAGTATCTGACACTAAAGTTATTGATTCAGTAAAACCATTATGCTCAGATTTAGTGTACTGTAATGTACTTATGGGCATTTGAACACCTATCTCTGTTGCAATGTGGTTACCACTCTTCTAGGTGCATTCACAATGTGCTTGAAATAGAGATCATTAATCCATTTACTTTTGTATATTTTCAAAATTGTGACATAATATGAATTCACATGAATGTAAAATTAAGGATCTTTGATCATTCTGGATAAGTACATATGGCATACATACTGAATTCTGGATGGACTGTTCGAGGGCAGTAGATGTTAAATTGTACACAGAGTAGACCAGCAGACAAAAAAAGAGTGGCCAGACTTGTTCAGTCCCACAGACGTACAACCGGGCTTCTGATTAAGGGGAATTGGTATGTAATACCGGTGGCTGTTTCAAATACCGACAGCGGCAGGCCGGCGGGTCGAAATCCAGACAGTTAAAGGTAAGTAACCTAACCCTCCCCTCTCCCTCTTCTAACCCTCCTTTAGGGGTGCCTAACCCTAACCTCCCCCCAGGGGTACCTAAACCTAACCACCCCTCCCCGCACCCTAAACCTAACCCTCCTTTGGGGGCCTAACCCTAACTCTAACCACCCCTTCCCCTAGCCTAACCCTAACATTCCCCGGGGGGGGGGGGTGCCTAATCCTAAGTCTCCCCGGGGGTACCTGAACATAACCCCCCCATCTAAGTGTTATACTTACCCGTCCGAGGAGGATCAGGATGGCGGGGGTCGGTGTTCCAGCGTCAGGATTAAGATAGGGGTCGTGGGGGGGGGGGGCAGGTCAAGACTCGGGAGTACAGCTGTTAGCGCGCGCGGGGGGGGTGGGGGAGGTGTTCGGGACTCGGGAGTACAGCCGCGAATGCAGGGGGGGGGCTCAGGAGTACAGCCGCAGGGGGTGGGGGGGTTGGGAGTACGGCTGCAGGGGGGAAGGAGTATGGTCATGAGCGGCAGATGGTGGGGCTGAGGCCACTACTTGTCACCGGCGTTAGCACATGAAGCAGTGAGCTGCAAGGGAGGTCTGAAACACTTAGGTGAGGAAGACGGACAAGAGGGGAGAGAAAAGTAGGGAAGTCAAGTTGCCACCTATTTATTATAATTATTATTACTACTCAGAGGACCTGATTTCCGGACTATCTGAAGTGTTAGCATCTGGAAATTTTTAATTTTTTTAAACTTTTCACTTTACAACTGAGCTCTCCTCATACCCACCGCCTCCTTGCCTGCCTCCAATCATTACCCACCTCCAGTCCTCTACAGCCTAGCAGCAAGCCTCCTCGCCAATCTCCCTGCCCTCATCCAGTCCTCTCCCACCCACCTTCTCACTGCCTAATACCTGCCTCTACCCACCCGCCTCCTTACCTGCCTTCAGTCCACTCCCTTCTACCCACCCGCCTGCCTCAAGTCCTCCCCACCTCCATTCCTCTCCTGCCTACCAGCACGCTTCCGCACGTTTCTCCCTGTCCCCATCCAGTCCTCTCCCACCTACCATCCAGCCTCCTCACCTACCTTTAGTCTTCAGGCCACTCCCTCCTACCCACCTCCAATCCTCTCCTGCCTACCAGCACACCTCCGCACCTGTCTCCCTGTCCCCATCCAGTCCTCTCCCACCTCCTCACTTGCCTTTAGTCCTCTCCTGTCTACTCGCCCGCCTTTTCACCTGCCTTCAGTCCACTCCCTTCTACCCACCCACCTGCCTCCAATCCTCACCCACCTCCAGTCCTCTCCTGCCTACTAACACGCCTCCGCACCTATCTCTCTGTCCCCATCCAGTCCTCTCCGTCCTGCCCTCCCACCTCCTCACCTGCCTTTAGTCATCTCTTGCCTACTCGCCCGCCTTTTCACCTGCATCCAGTCCACTCCCTTCTACCCATTCGTCTCCTCACCTGCATCTAGTCCTTGCCCACCTCCAGTCCTCTCCCAGCTACTAGCTTGCATCCTTGCCTATCTCTTCACCCACCTTCTGTTCTCGCCTACCTACACACTCGCCTCCACTCCTTGCCCATCTCTTCACCTGTGACTGTATTTCCATCTGGACAAATGCCCTCTGCAGCTACTGCTGGCGCTGGGCTGCATAAAAATACATCCCCTTCCTGCCACTATTTTATTTTATTCATGGCATGTCCTGATAGCCGGAGTGAAATTGGTAGGTTTGAGCTCCTGTTTTGGCAAATGTCATAGAAGGTATTTTTAATAAACCAATTTAGAGGCTGACAATCTAACCTTATAAAAGTTAGGGGTAACTGGGCTGATTTCCAGAGAATAATTTCAGTGCATCCAGCGTGGTATACCCCAGCTTGATACCAGTGCAGCCAGCGATCTGTTGCCCATTGCCTAGCAGCAGAGCAGCACCCAGAACCGGGACATCTCCTCCCTGGATCACTTCGTGACCGCTGCAGTGCACACACAGGTAAGTCGTGGCTGTTATGGCGGTGTTGGGTGTTCCATGTTGGACAGAATAGAATAATGACATGACTGCACCCACCACACCCTCAGCACTGCTACATGGTTACAAAGTTACTGCACTGTGTGCATGTGCTAATGTGAAAGTGCCCACAGTAGTAGAGCCCCTTATACAATGCAGTCTGTGGACATTATATAAGGGGCACTACTAATGTGGGCATTCTATAAGGAGTACTACTACTGTGGGCATTGCATGGGGGCACTACTATGGGCATTGCATAAGGAGCACTACTACTGTGGGCATTGTATAGGGAACAATACTACTGTAGGCATTGCATAAGGGGCACCACTATTGTGCACATTGTATAGGGGGCACTACTACTGTGAGCATTGTATAAGGGGCACTACTATTGTGTAGCATAATGTGTATAAATGGGTACTACGGTGTGGTACACTACATTGATGAAAAAAGGGGCGCCTCTTAAGGACACGCCCCTTGTGAGAGGCCATCCCATTTTTCGACATGCGCATAAGTACAACCTTAGATTTTCCATACCCCCACTTCAAAATTCCTACTTCGACCACTAATATATGTAATGTAATATATATATATATATATATATATATATATATATATAAATAATATATATATATATACAGTTAATTATCACGGGTCTTACATCATGCCAGAAGCTGGTTTGTGAAACTCTTTGGGTTCTGACCACAGACAGAACACTTCCAAACCCCGCCCCTCTCCTCCCCTGTGAAAAGTGCTGGATATATTCTTAGATTCTACCAAAGATTGTACTTATAATTTTTATTGAGCACACTATTATTAACATCAAGACCTAAGTGCTTTGAAAGTTGCAATGATTTCCATTGTAGTGAACCACTAAAAGTATTGAGTAAAATCAATATTATTTTAATATGTAAAGACGTGTCCTTATTTACCCATCTTTTTTGAGCTATATGGCCAGGACCGTAACTAGGGTGTTGCAGGGTGTGTGGCCGCACAGGGTGGAGGGTGGTGGTGGGGCACCGGCTCAGAGCTGGGTTCTGTTGTTTTAGAAGTGCTGCCATTAGTTTTTATGCTAGACTGCACCTGCTATTAACATTTGATAGTGGCTGATCCAGTCTGTTCCTCCGGACCACACACTGTTACTGTATAGTGTTGATTTTCCGGACTCACTGTTAATGAGACCCGCCCCCAGCTCTCTGACTTGCTCAGCTCATTGTGACATGGAGTAGAACAGTACACATTAGACGACCTGTGTATCCAGGCAACGTCAGATGCGGCGGACGACATATGGTGCAGTTGTTTGACACCGCATGATGTGGTGAGCGGCCGCACAATATGTTGTTCACCAGCTGCCTCCACAAGCATGTCAGACCATGCGCGCTCCCATACATGATGCTCAATCTGTCAGTTTGATGAACGACCTGTTCATCAAACTGACAGATTGAGCGTCATGTATGGAGTGCGCATGGTCTGACATAGTGTCTACATACTTTAGGTGCGTACACACTGTGCGATCAAGAAAGACAGTACGATTACGACATTGTAATCGTACCATCGTTCCTAATCCCCTGCAGTGCCTACACTGAACGATCAGTCGTTCAGTGCAGGCACACTCCATCATTCCTGAACATGCCAATCTGTCGTTACCGGCAGATTGGCCTGCATGTTCAGGCAATGGACAATGCAGAAACGACCAGCGGGCGCATGTCGTTTCCTACATTTTAGTGCACGATTTGTGCACGATTAGTGAGCGATTGCACGATTACGATGTCATAATCGTGCAATCGCTCAGTAATATCGCCCAGTGTGTACGCACCTTTTGTGATGTGGACGATATGTCCGCCAGTCTAATGTGTATCCACCTTTAGCTGGGTTCGTCTGTCAGCTCTCCAGCCCCATTAGGACTGTTACAGAACTGCAGTAAGTTAATCAGGGGCGGGAGAAACAGGCGGAGGTAGCCTGATGATTACAGAGAAGCAGGGGACTGTCGCATGGGCGGTCAGTGGCCCGGCCAGTTAAAATTCCTTTTTCTATAGACTCCAGGGACCATGCACTGTAGCAACAGGTGCATGGCCCCTATCACCACTCCCCCTGCACACACAGGAGGACATGCTTCCTGAACACCGCACATTGTGGCAGACACACAGACATGATCAGCAACAGGTAAGTGGGGCTGGAGGAAGGTATAGTTGGTATAGTTGAGGGAAGGAATATTAAGAGTAACAAAATTAATTTTGATTACTGCATGGTTTTATGGGGTAATGGGGCTCTTGCTACTAAAGCAGTTAATTATTGATGAAAGGGTTAATTTGTTGAGACTGAGGAAGGTAATCATAGGTGAATGCATATGAAGGAATTAGTTATATGGTTGTTAATTTATAAAGAGAATAAGGGAGTTCATGTTGTAAGAGTGATAATTATGATAATGGTGCAGTAGTAAATTTTTTTTTTTTGGGAGGGTGTTAGTACATGATGAGGAAATATTTTATGGCCATCACAAAATGCTCTATTCTCTGACAGTCACTGCAATGATCTCTGTATTATCTAGCAGTCCCTGCAACGTTCTCTGGGCCTGATTCAGAGCCGGACGCTCTGACAGTGCGCTCGCTCTGAATCAGGGCCAGCCTTCTTTTTTTTTTTAGAGCGGCCAGGAAGATGGTCGCTATAGCAGCTATAGCGAGCGGCCAGGAAGATGGTCAAGACTAGAGATGAGGGGTATCCGAGTCCACCCGAACGCCTGACTCGGATCCCCGTTCGGGGACGAACGGCGGTCGCCTGATGTCGGATTCTCGCTAGAGAATCCGACATCAGGGCTCCTATTGTGTAGGGCAGACCGCTGTGATAGCGGTCTGCCCTACACAGAACAAACACACAGCCGCCAGCGGCAGCTGTGTGTTTGTTACAGCAGCCAATGAGAGTCACACAAACTCTCATGGGCTGCTGCACGGAGGGAGCCGGCTGGAGCTCACTCATGAGCTACGTCTTCCGGCTCCCTCCTCGGCGCGTGGATGCAGAGCGGACGGCGCGGGAGCGGGGATTCAGGTAAGTTTTTAATTTTTTTTATGTGTGTAAGGGCCGGGGGCGCTACTGGGGGGCACAACTACTGGGGGGGTCTGCTACTTGGGGGGGCATACTACTGGGGGGCCATTCTACCGGGGGGGCCTGCTACTGGGGGGCCTGCTACTGGGGGGGCATACTACTGGGGGGCATAATACTGGGGACCATTCTACTGGGGGGGGCATACTACTGGGGGGGGCATACTACTGGGGGGGCCTGCTACTGGGGGGCATAATACTGGGGGCCATTCTACTGGGGGGGGCATACTACTGCGGGGGCCTGCTACAGGGGGGGCATACTACTGGGGGGGGTTTGTTACTTGTGGGGGCATACTACTGGGGGGGCCATACTACTGGGGGGGCCTGCTACTGGGAAGGCATACTACTGTGGGCATTGTGTAAAGGGGCACTACTGTGTGTCGTAACATAAATAAGAGACACTACTTTATGGTGTAATGTGAATCAGGGGCACTATGGGCCTGATTCAGAGCCGGACGCTATTTGCGGTCGTCGTCCAGAAAATAGGGGTGGCTATTCAAATGAACCGTTCGCTCTTTGCGGTCTGTTCACGCCTCTATGTCTGAACGAGCGAACAAAACTTGCGGTCGTTTTTTGAAAAAATACGCCCCCTGGCCGCTCGCATCCTACGTCATTTCCGCTATTTATTAGATTAATCGAGTACATCGACTAGCGTATGAACTGCTCGCTATTCTTGTGGTTGGTTTTTGCTACCACAATCTTGCGAGCAGTTCTGGCTATAAAACAACCCAATGACGCTGCTGTATTAATTATGCACACCCTTAAAATGCCCGCTTTGACCTTTAAGCACGCCTGCGTTCGGATCTCCACTCCCCGTTTTCAAGCACCTTCCCTGTTACCACCCACATACGCCTCATTCTGTCACTCAAAATAGCAGGCATTCGCTATTTAGCGAACAAACGATTTTCGGCCGCACTGACTGGTTCGCACATGCGTATTACGATCCGTACGCATGCGCAGTTGGGCAAACATCGCTCAGAGCGAACGAGCGGCCGCTTACGAGCGGCTCTGAATCAGGCCCAATGTGTGGTGCAATGTGAATAAGATTGTGCACTGTGACTCCTAGGGCCGTAGCCCACTTTGTAAACAAGTACTGTGATTCTGCTGTTTCATAGATGTGCTTTATACTGTGGTGTCTGTGTCGTTGTGCCGCTGCTCTGTCGCTTAGTAACCAGTCAGCTCACTGCAACCTTTGGCAAATAATGTTGAAAACAATATTATAAGCTGTGAGGTGTTCTAAATTGACTGGAAATTAATGTTATTGAGGTTAATAATACTCTAGGAGGAAAAAAAAGACCAATTTATGTGATTTTAGCTTTTTTTTGCAAATTTTTGTAAAAAAATCCAAATCCAAAGCCAGTCACCGCAGTTTGGCAAATGCAAATCCAAAGCCGGACGACGAATTAGAACCAAATCCAAATCCGGCAAAAATGGTCCGGCGCACATCCCAAGTCAAGACCATCGCGACCATCGGGCTTGCGACGAGACCCTTGTGGTAGGGTCTCGTTGCCGCAAGCCCAAGAGTGCTTTTGGCTCTAACAAGTGATGTCAGTGGGGCCGGCCCCATGGGAATGCCTCCGTCTGGGCAGCCATGCCCCCGGCCCGCCCACCAAAGGAGGCGTGCTGTCAATCAACATCGACAGCACGCCCTCTTGGCTACGAGACCCGGAGCGACGGTTTGCCCGTCACTAACCGGGTCTCGTGCATGCGCACATTGGAGACTGCTCCATCTAGTGGTCACTGCAATGTTCTCTGTATTCTCTGGTGATCTCTTTGACACTCTCTGTATTATCTGCCGGTTGCTGCAATGCTCTCTGTTTTGTATGGTAGTCACTGGTATTTGCCATTGCTGTTACTCGCCTAGGGCACTCAAATGCCTAGTTACATCTCTGCATATGGCATGAGAAGCATGCCAAGACTTAGGGCTTCATTCAGAGGCGGCCGTACGGTCTACGACCGCACGGCCGCCTCGATGTTTGTCCAGTGCGCATGCGCACGAGGGAGCCGGCTCCTTCGTGCGCATGCGTGAGACCCGCTACGACCGACAGCGCCGGTCGTAGCGGGTCTCTTTCCAAAGGGGGCGAGCTGTCGATGTTGATTGACAGCTCGCCTCGTTTGGAAGGCGGGCCGGGGGGGTGGCAGCCCAAACGGAGGCGTTCCCATGGGAACACCTGCCGTTTGGGGGAGGCCCCACTGACATCACTAGTGATGTCAGTGGAGAGCTTCCGGCTCTGACAGAGCCAGAAGCTGTCCGGGGCTTACGACAAGTGAGACCCTACCCTAGGGTCTCGTCGTAAGCCCCGATGGTCGCGATGGTCTATGACCATCGCGACCATCACCTTAGCGGTCGTTAGAGCTGTGGGTGTAAACCCACAGCCTAACGACCGAAACAGAGGCGGCCGGTCAGGATGCAAGTGGCCGCCCAGTTTCTGAGCGACCGCTTGCATCGTCCGACCGCCTCTGAATGAGGACCTTAATGCTATGGGTAGCTACTTTCAGACTTTTATAACTTTTATCTAAATCTTGCACTGCATAGCAAATTTACGTACCGCAGCTGTATGCAAACACAATTGTAGTGTACTGGGTGCGTAGTTGTACTTTTATCACAGTCGTACCAGTATAAATTAGCACATTACACATGATACTGCGACACTGTGTAGTGGGACGCATGGCACAGCTTAGTCATATGGATCGTGGGTCTTTTGCCTTTTTCTCATATCATCGTCCATGTTCCACACTACTGTGTCATGCAAAGACGCTAGTGGTGTGCTCATACTTTGTGCTTTTTTCACATTCACAGCAGGGTTGCATAAAATTTGCTTGTTTTTTTTTAACGGATTTATTTGATTTTTATAGGATTTTTTAATTAAAAATTTTTTTTAAATAAACCTTTACAAATGTAAAAAGTTTACTTAAAAATTTTTTTTTATTCAAGTTCCTATTTAATTCCAAAAAAATCTGATTTAAATCAAATAAGTGAATTTTTTTTCTTTTAAATCCGATTTTATGCAACCCTGATTCGCAGTTTGAGACACGCAAATACTGTAAAATACTGAGTGACGGGATGCAAGGTGGCTTGGTCGCATTTTTCATGGCCCTGTTTAGAGCGATTTGAAGACAGATTAGTAAGGACAAATCTTAGAATGTATTCTCATCTATTTTACGTCTAGCATGCTTCAATCTGAATTCCAGGAAGTGAAATCATGTCAGGAGAATTTTTTTTCTGTCCCAATGCAGTACTAATGGAACCATTGTTTATATATAAACAAAAGCCATGGAATCAGCACAGATCTCACTTTAAAGGCTATGCCAGTTACCAGAGAGTTAATATCAGTTAATATGTGATTCTGTTTTGTTACTGAGGAAATGTATCACAGCTTGTTAGAGTGGACTACAAGAATTCCTGTAAAGTTTATGTTTTTCTCATGCACATACCAGCTTCTGGGACATGTTACTGAAAGTTTAAGTGGGCGGTGTATGTTATTAATGATATATTTATTTCAGGGCAGGCAGAACACTGCCAGAGAAAATCTGCACACTGGACTTTTTTAAATGTTACTGATATCAGTATACTTTGGCTGTAGTAAGAATGACTGACTGTGAAAACGTAATCTAAAACTGGTACTTTTGTATTCTGAAGGGAAATACCACTTTTTCTGAAAACATACGGTATGCTATGGTACTATCACTTCCATAATAGCACAGTGGTCACACCCAAACTGTGGTAGACACATTTTGAGGTACTAATGGATTCAGGGCCTGATTCAGACCCGCTCGCAAGCGGGTTGATGTTGGCCAAGTGCGCATGCGCACGAGGGAGCCGGCCCTTCGTGCGCATGCGCGAGACCCGCATAGCAACGGGCAAGCCGTCGCTATGGGTCTCGCTACAAAGGGGGCGTGCTGTCGATGTTGAGTGACCATTGCGACCATCTTTTTGGCCGCTCGCTATAGCTGTGGGTGGTCACCCACAGCTATACGAGCGGCCAGGAGGCCACTCTAAAAAAAAGAGAGGGAGGGCACTGATTCAGAGCGAGCGCTCTGAAAGAGTGTCCGGCTCTGAATCAGGCCCTCAATTCACTAGGAACCAGTGACATCACAGAGGCAGAATGTTACCTGTTCACAACTAATTAATATGCAGCGCTCTCTGTGAAGTCACTAGTTCCACAAAATAAATAGGCAGTATTCTCAGAAACATGTAATTAAATATGGCTGCTGTAACTGTATGTAGGTGACACGTGAGATGTAAATTAAAGACATTTTATATATATATATATATATATATATATACATACATACATACACACATACAGTCAGGTGCATAAATATTGGGACATTGACAGAATTTTCATATTGTGGCCTCTATTCACCACCACAACGGCTTTGAAATGAAACAAACAAGATGTGCTTTAACTGCAGACTTTCAGATTTCATTTGAGGGTAATTACATCCAAATCAGGTGAACGGTGTAGGAATTACAACGGTTTCTAGATGTGCCTCCCACTTTTTAAGGGGCCAAAAGTAATGGGACTATCAACTCAAAAGCTATTTCATGGACAGGTGTGGGCTATTCCCTCGTTATTTCATTATCAATTAAGCAGGTAAAATGTCTGGAGTTGATTCTAGGTGTGACATTTGCATTTGGAATCAGTTGCTGTCGACTCTCAATATGAGATCCAAAGAGCTGTCACTATCAGTGAAGCAAGCCATCATTAGGTTGAAAAATCAAAACAAACCCATCAGAGAGATAGCAAAAACATTAGGTGTGGCCAAATCAACTGTTTGGAGCATTCTTAAAAAGAAAGAACGCACCGGAGAGCTCAGGAACACCAAAAGACCCAGAAGACCACTGAAAAGAACTGTGGTGGATGACAGAAGAATTATTTCCCTGGTGAAGAAAAACCCCTTCACAACAGTTGGCCAAATCAAGAACACTCTCCAGGAGGTAGGTGTATATGTGTCAAAGTCAACAATCAAGAGAAGACTTCACAAGAGTGAATATAGAGAGTTCACCACAAGATGTAAACCATTGGTGAGCCACAAAAACAGGAAGACCAGATTAGAGTTTGCCAAACAACATCTAAAAAAGCCATTACAGCTCTGGAACAACATCCTATGGACAGATGAGACAAAGATCAACTTGTACCAGAGTGATATGAAGAGAAGAGTATGGAGAAGAAAAGGAACTGCTCATGATCCAAAACATACAACCTCATCGGTGAAGCATGGTGGTGGTAGTGTCATGGTGTGGGCATGTATGGCTGCCAATGGAACTGGTTCCCTTGTATTTATTGATGACGTGACTGCTGACAAAAGCAGCAGAATGAATTCTGAAGTGTTTCGGGCAATATTATATGCTCATATTCAGTCAAATGCTTCAGAACTCATTGGACGGCGCTTCACAGTGCAGATGGACAATGATCGGAAGCATACTGCAAAAGCAACCAAAGAGTTTTTTAAGGCTAAAAAGTGGAATGTTATGCAATGGCCAAGTCAATCCCCTGTCCTGAATCCGATTGAGCATGCATTTCACTTGATGAAGACAAAACTGAAGGGAAAATGCCCCAAGAACAAGCAGGAACTGAAGACATTTGCAGTAGAGGCCTGGCAGAGCATCACCAGGGATGAAACCCAGCGTCTGGTGATGTCTATGCGTTCCAGACTTCAGGCTGTAATTGCCTGCAAAGGATTTGCAACAAAGTATTAAAAAGTGAAAGTTAGATTTAGGATTGTCTAGTTTGTCCCAATACTTTTGGCCCCTTAAAAAGTGGGAGGCACATATAGAAACCGTTGTAATTCCTACACCGTTCACCTGATTTGGATGTAATTACCCTCAAATTAAATCTGAAAGTCTGCAGTTATAGCACATCTTGTTTGTTTCATTTCAAAGCCATTGTGGTGGTGAATAGAGGCCAAAATATGAAAATTCTATCAATGTCCCAATATTTATGCACCTGACTGTATATATATATATATATATATATATATATATATATATATACACACACATTTACAATATATTTATTTTATATAACTGCCAACCTCAGCCATTTGTTTCTGTAATAAATCTTTGTGCTATTTTCAAATATTTTCCAGTTCGATTAATCTGGGTTGAAATAAATGTTGGTAAATCTGTTTCACAACAGTTACTATAATTAGATATAGGCAGAAAAGAAACAAGTTGTGCAATTGCTGGGGTTGTTACCTTATGCTGGTCAGTGACAAGTTCTGCACAGAAAACAATATCACACGCAGACATAGATTTAAGGTGCCCATCCACTAGACGATTAAGTTGAGCGATTGAACGATAACAATCGTTCATAAATCGTTTGCAAAAATGTCTAAAACGACCAGCAATGCCCGTGCCTGCTGGTCGTTTAGATATCTATCATCGTGCAAACATGCTGGTCAACCTGACGATAACGTCAGGTTGAGCAGAGCTGGCCCTAGCCAAATTAGTGCCCTAGGCAAGATTTTGGGTGGTGCCCCCCCCCCTTGGGATCCTGAAAAGAGATGTGGCCTCACAGAAGGGGCATGGCCTCACTGTGCTTTGGCCCCTTCCTCCATTGTGCTGTGCTCCCATCACTCTTCTCCCAGCACAGATCACAGCACCTCGCACCCAGCATAGATCACTGCTGTGACCTGTGCTGTGCTGGGAGAGGGGTGGTGGGTAGGGTGAGGGGTGATGGGTGGTGTGCTGTATTGGGTGATGAGTGCTGTGATCTGCACTGTGCTGGGACAGGGGTGCTGTGCTGTGAGAGGGGTAAGGGTGCTGTGCTGGTGAAGTGTGCAGTGCTGGGAGATGGGTGCAGTGCTGTGCTGTGCTGGGAGAGGGCTACTGTCAGCTGTGCTTTGCTGGGAGCACCCATCACCCTGGCCTTCACCCAGCATAGCACCCCCCTCTCCCAGCACAACACAGTGTCAGCACCCCTCACCTGATCCAGCACCTCTATACCAGCAAAGCACCCCTCTCTCAGCACAGCAGAGAACACAGCACCCACCACCGCTCAACCAGCATATCGCCCAGCAACCCGGTCCTCACCCAGCACAGCAACCCCCTTTCCCAGCACAGCACGATGGCACTCCTCACCTGAAACAGCAACCCTGTCCCAGCACAGCATCCCCCCACTCACCCAGCAGTCAGGCCCTCACCCAGCACAGCACCCCCCTCTCCCAGCACAGTGTCAGCACCCACCCTCACCCAGCATCCCTATCCGAGCAGAGCATCCCTCTCCCAGCAGTGAACACCACAGTGCTCCAGCCCTCTCTCAGATACAGACTTACTTTACTTGAGCGCTGCCTGCAGAGCCACCCAACTTGAGGTACAGCAAGCCATGGGCAGCGGACACGCTTTTCCTGGCTTAGGCTGGCAGGACGCATCCTGGTACATGCCACGCCATGGCCGGCCTGGCACTTTCCACTAGCCGCCATCCTGGTGCCCCAGCCCTGCAAACCACCACTGCTGCCCACTCACTGTTTGCTGCTGCCGAGCCCGATTAGAGCTTTCAGCTGAGCTTCGATCGTGGATGCTGCACAGCAGTAGTAGCAACTGCCAGAGTCTCTGCCCAGCCAGCAGCAGGTTCCTTGGCCGTGCTTGCCCCAAACCTCCACCGGCCCTAGGCGGGCTTGGATGCCCTAGGCATTGCTTAGTATGCCTATGCCTAGGGCCAGCTCAGAGGTTGAGCATGTTTGTAGATGATTGATGAGCCTGCACTGACCGACTGCTCGTTCAGTGCAGGCTCAGCACAGACAGACAAATGACTGCACGATTACAATGTTGTAATCGTGCAGCCATTTTCATGTCTGCTAGTGGATGGGCAACTTTACAAGTCTATGAGTCCACATAATCCCCTCCCCAAAACATGTAGCTCTCCATGTTTCCTTCCCATACTGTTTCCCATTTGTATGGAAAGGGTCAATGGTACAACCATGAGTGAGCCCGTGATTTAAAAAAAAAATATATAAATAATATCATTAATATACAAAATAAAAAAAACAAACTTGTTTAATAAGGAAAAACGCTTCAGCATAAAAGTGATTCCACTCATAAGAAAAATTATTTAATTTAATTTTTGCATCAATCAGTTTCCGTGGAATCGGTATGAAATACAGCCGGACCCATGTCCGGCGGTTCAAATCCCGACGCCGGAAGACCGGCAAGAGAAGATCCCAACACGTGAGTTTTTAAAGTATTACTAACCCTATTCTTCCCCCTAACCCTCCCTTAGGGGTGCCTAACCCTAACCTCCCCCCCAAGTGCCTAACCCTAACTCCCCCTTCCCCGCAGCCTAAACTTAAGTCTCCCGGGGGGTGCCTAACCCTATCCTCCCCCCTAGTGCCTAACCCCTCCTTCCCCGCAGCCTAAACTTAAGTCTCCCGGGGGGGTGCCTAACCCTATCCTCCCCCCGGGGGTGCCTAACCCTAACCCCCCCATCCCCTAGCCTAACCCTCCCAGGCGAGTGCTTAACCCTAAGTCCCCCCCCAGGAGCCCTTAACATAACCCTCCCCCCCGTGGCTCTCCGCACCCGGCTTACCTTTAGTATGACAGGCGTCGGGCTCCTGGCATAGGTATAATGACAGGCGTCGGGATTTGGACACCTGCCATTACTCCCCTGTCGGGATTGCACAGTCGGGAAGCTGGCAGTCGGCATTTCGCATTTCAACCGTCGGCTTCCTGACTGCATCCCGTTTCCGTTTTGTACAGTAGACAACGCTAAAAAGATAAAATATGGCAGCGCTTAATTGGTGCGAGAAGTTGTGTGTCCACTGTGCGATTCTTACCTGCCTCATTAATGACATATAACACAGACTTCCCACTGGAGTCCTCATGGTACTGAAACCTGACCACACAGTCATTCTCGTCCTTATATGTGCAATTCACAGCATCCTTCCCATTATCACCTGAGGAGAAAATTGACAATTAGCATAAAACAAAATCATCAGCCCTGCATCACAACCCATATGCTGCCCTGCATCACATCCCATACCTTACTACTGACATGCATCACATCCCATACCTTACTGCTGCCCTGCATCACATCCCATACCTTACTGCTGCCCTGCATCACATCCCATACCTTACTACTGACATGCATCACATCCCATACCTTACTACTGACATGCATCACATCCCATACCTTACTGCTGCCCTGCATCACATCCCATACCTTACTGCTGCCCTGCATCACATCCCATACCTTACTGCTGCCCTGCATCACATCCCATACCTTACTACTGACATGCATCACATCCCATACCTTACTGCTGCCCTGCATCACATCCCATACCTTACTGCTGCCCTGCATCACATCCCATACCTTACTACTGACATGCATCACATCCCATACCTTACTACTGACATGCATCACATCCCATACCTTACTGCTGCCCTGCATCACATCCCATACCTTACTGCTGCCCTGCATCACATCCCATACCTTACTGCTGCCCTGCATCACATCCCATACCTTACTACTGACATGCATCACATCCCATACCTTACTACTGACATGCATCACATCCCATACCTTACTGCTGCCCTGCATCACATCCCATACCTTACTGCTGCCCTGCATCACATCCCATACCTTACTACTGACATGCATCACATCCCATACCTTACTACTGACATGCATCACATCCCATACCTTACTGCTGCCCTGCGTCACATCCCATACCTTACTGCTGCCCTGCATCACATCCCATACCTTACTACTGACATGCATCACATCCCATACCTTACTGCTGCCCTGCGTCACATCCCATATCTTACTGCTGCCCTGCGTCACATCCCATACCTTACTGCTGCCCTGCGTCACATCCCATACCTTACTGCTGACATGCGTCACATCCCATACCTTACTGCTGCCCAGCATCACATCCCATACCTTACTGCTGCCCAGCATCACATCCCATACCTTACTGCTGCCCTGCATCACATCCCATACCTTACTGCTGCCCTGCATCACATCCCATACCTTACTGCTGCCCCGCATCACATCCCATATCTTACTGCTGCCCTGCATCACATCCCATACCTTACTGCTGCCCTGCATCACATCCCATACCTTACTACTGCCCTGCATCACATCCCATACCTTACTGCTGACATGCATCACATCCCATACCTTACTGCTGCCCTGCATCACATCCCATACCTTACTGCTGTCCTGCATCACATCCCATACCTTACTGCTGCCCTGCATCACATCCCATACCTTACTGCTGCCCTGCATCACATCCCATACCTTACTGCTGCCCTGCATCACATCCCATACCTTACTGCTGCCCTGCATCACATCCCATACCTTACTGCTGCCCTGCATCACATCCCATACCTTACTGCTGCCCTGCATCACATCCCATACCTTACTGCTGCCCTGCATCACATCCCATACCTTACTGCTGCCCTGCATCACATCCCATACCTTACTGCTGCCCTGCATCACATCCCATATCTTACTGCTGCCCCGCATCACATCCCATACCTTACTGCTGCCCTGCATCACATCCCATACCTTACTGCAGCTCAGCATCACAACTCACACCTCACTTCAGCCCAGAGTCTTAACCCAAACTTTACTGCAGCCTAGCATCACAACCCACACCTCAATTCAGCCTAGAGTCACAATCCACACCTCACTTCAGTCCAGTGCCACAACAAAAACCTCACTTGTGTCACAAACCACACCTTTCTTCAAACTAGCGTCATAACCCCTATCATACTTGCATCGATCGAGAATCACAACCCATATCATTCTTGCCCATTGATAATTTGCAGGGCTGCCTCAAATGAGAGTCTGACTGGGTAGGTCATGGCATAGCTTGGCTGGATCATGGATGGGACTTGTTAAAAATGTTTTGGTATTTTTGAGAGCTATGCCATACTCACCAAGCTCTTTCACAGACTCAATCTCATCACGACATATTCTCTTGCACAAGGATTGCTCAATCCAAGGGCCCCGCTCAAACTTCTTGCACTCCACACAGCCCCTGTGTTACAGTGAGAGATAAAGGGTGATATGAAACAAAAATATAAAGAAAAAGCTGAGGTTTACACAGAGTAGTAAATGTTAAAGGGAGCACTTTCCTACACTTCAGGGAGTTGGTGGAGGTTAACACTGCAACTCACTTCTTAAAGGTGCAAGCATCTGGACAAGTTGGACACTTCTCACAAGTGTCTCCATATGAACCGGGCTGGGTGCAGTCACATTTCCCGCAGATACACTGTCCCCTTCCACTGCACAAGAGCCCACTGCTGGACATACACGTGTCTGTGCGTGTGGTGCAGTTGCAGTAACTTCCCGTCCAGTCAGATTCACAAATACAATCACCACAGTTACACTGTCCATGTCCTAGTAGGTTAAAAAAAAAAGATTATTATATAGAGATGATATTATGTATATTTGAATTCTAAGAGAGGAGGGTCCTTATTACAATTCTATATTACCACTTTTATACTAAAGTCCCGGGTCTGACCTGGTATTTGGAACATAGGGCCTGATTCAGATCCGGTCGCAAGTGTTGTGCGCTCGCAACCGGGTCGATGGTGGGCCAGTGCGCATGCGCACGATGGAGCCGGATCCATCGTGCGCATGCGCGAGATCCGGATAGCGACGGACACTCTGTCGCTCCGGGTCTCGCAAAAAAGGGGGTGTGCTGTCGATGTTGAGTGACAGCACGCCCCCTTTGGTGAGCGGGCCGGGGAGTGGCTGCCCAAACGGAGACGTTCCAATGTGAACGCCTCCATTTGGGGGCGGCCCCACTGACATCACTCGTGATGTCAGTGGGAGAGATTTCGGCTCTGTTAGAGCCGAAATCTCTCTGGGGCTTGCGGCAACGAGACCCTACCACAAGGGTCTCGTCGCAAGCCCGATGGTCTTGACCATCGCGACCATCTTCCTGGCCGCTTGCTATAGCTGTGGGTGGTCACCCACAGCTATGTGGGCGGCCAGGAGACCGGCCCTGATGCAGAGCGAGCGCTCTGTCAGAGGTACCGGCTCTGAATCAGGGCCATAGTTACAAATCCGGGTCAGACCCGGGACAGACCCCGTTTCCACTGTAGCACTGACCCAGGCTATTCCCGGGTCGGAGCCGTTCACACTGCACACGGGTGCAGTGGAACTGTTCTTCCAGCGCTTAGAGATTACATCATCTCCAAGCACCGAGAAACCCGGAAGTACCCATGCTGTAAATGGGACCCGGGTCGTATGACCCGGGTTACCCATTTACACTGCAGGGTTGTACGGATCATTCCCATGTTAAAATCCTGCGAGTTGGATTGCCGGGTCACTCGACCCGGGAATACAACCCTTGCTACTTTTACACCTAGCAGCAACCTGGGTTCACCCGATTTTAGCTGTGGTGTAAAAGGAGTATATGTAAAGCTGCATATACGTATAATCGGGAGTACCATCTTGCTGCTAATTTGTGTACTGGAAGATATATAAATATCCTTAATGAAATTACAAAATAAGTTTGTATATGATTATGAAAGTGTGCAGCCATTTACATATAAGAACTTATGCAGATATGTGTTTGTTTGTTTTTTAGCAAAGGAAAAGCCCATATCTCCCTAATGTTACTGGTTATGTTTTGATTATTCCCCCTTTTGAGACATGGAGAATTAATCATTTGCAGAAAGATTAATCACCTGCACATGACTAACAAAATCCACAAACCAGCTTATTGAGGGTTGTTTTAGGTCAGTGTTCTCAAACTCGGTCCTAAGGACCCCACACAGATCACATTTTCCAGGTTACCCAGCAGGAGCACAGGTGTATTCATTACACACTGATACATTTTAAAAGATCCACAGGATGGAGATAATTATTTCACTCGTGATTCTGTGAGGAGACCTGGAAAACATGCACTGTTTGGGGTCCTGAAGACCGAGGGCCTGATTCAGACCCGCTCGCAAGCGGGTCGATGGTGGCCCAGTGCACATGCTCCGTCGTGCGCATACGCGATACCCGGATAGCGACGGGCAAACCGTCGCTCCGGGTCTCGTACCAAAGGGGACGTACTGTCGATGTTGAGTGACAGCACGCCCTCTTGGGAGGGCGGGCCGGGGGCATGGCTGCCCAGACGGAGGCGTTCCCATGTGAACACCTACCATCTGGGGCCGGCCCCACTGACATCACAGGTGATGTCAGTGGGACAGCTTTCGGATCTGTTAGAGCCGAAATCTCTCTGGGGCTTGCGGCAACGAGACCCTACCACAAGGGTCTCATCGCAAGCCTGATGGTCACGATGGTCTTGACCATCATTACCATCTTCCTGGCCGCTCGCTATAGCTGTGGGTGGTCACCCACAGCTATGCGAGCGGCCAGGAGGCCGCTCTAAAAGAACAGAAGGCCGGCCCTGATTCAGAGCGAGCGCTCTCTCAGAGCGTCCAGCTCTGAATCAGGCCCCGAGTTTGAGAACCTGTTTTTAGGTGAATTACTTGTGACAGTGCTACCAATCATTCAATGAGCAATTGCTTGATTCCTGCCGCACACTGGTAGTGAATCTAGCACACCCCTCATCCTCAATCAGCTAATTGTATCTCTTTAGCAGCCTACATTGTAACCAACGTCAAGCCCCATACACACTGGCCGATATTTGTGAATGATATGAACAATAACGACATCTTTTGATCGAAATATCATTCTTATCATCCAGTGTGTATGCACTAAGTGATGAACGATGTGCGCTCCTGCCAGTGCCAGATTAAGGTCCATATGGGCCTGGAGCTGAAATTTATGAAGGGCCTATTGTGTGACTGCGGGGGGGTGTGACCGGCACTGCGGTGGTGGAGACTATTCATGTGGGGGTGTGACCAGGTCTGTGTGTATGTGGTCTGCATAGGCTAGTTGCATGAAAAGGAATCGGTATGAATCACCGCCGTACCTAAGCCCGGTGGATGAATAACCGATGCCAGAAGGCCGGCAGCTGAAGATCCCGACAGGGGAGGTAAGTAGGCTATCCCTACCCCTCGCCCCTCCTAACCCTCCCTTAGGGTGCCCAACCCTAGCCTCCCCACCCCTAAACCTAACCCTCCCGGGGGGGGGGGGCACCTAAGCCTAACCTCCCCCCCGGTGGTGCCTGACCCTGACCCCCCTAGCCTAATCCTAACTCTAAGTCCCCCCGGGAGTCACTAATCCTAACTCTCCCCCCCTGCGGCTAAGCGCTCACGACGCCCGGCTTACCTACGATCGGTATGCCGGGTGTCGGAATTTCGTCGTGGGGCTGATGATAAGCGTCTGTATTTAAACGTCTATCATTAGTCCCATGCCAGGATTTCACAGTCGGGAAGCTGGCGGTCGGCATTTTGGCCACCGGCTTCCTAACTACATCCCCTTGAAAGGCATAGCTAGCGCCTACCTTTAGCCAGTTTTCTTTATAGTGCAGCTATAACAAATTAACAAATAAAAATGTTTTTTGTGAACTTGTCTGCCTTTCTTGAGTGCTAGAATAGTTTAGATCAGTGGTTCTCAAACTCGGTCCTAAGGACGCCACACAGGTCACGTTTTGCAGGTCACCCAGCAGGTGCACAGGTGTGTTCATTACTCACATATTCATTTGACACATTTTAAAAGATCCACATGTGGAGCTGATTATTTCCCTTGTGATTCTCTGAGGAGACCTGGAAAACATGCACTGTTTGGGGTCCTGAGGACCGAGTTTGAGAACCTGTGGTTTAGATTAATAAAAAAGAAAAATATCTAAAATTGTTCACTGTTTATTGCCATATTTCTAGAAGTGTTTATCACACATCACTAGCCACTGAAGCAAATGATAAATGAACTGCTTTCTTAGCTGTAGCCTTTTTCAAAAAATTAATAGCTGCAATGGCAATACTGGTCTAGGGTGTTAAGGGTGAACTTACTGCTTTGCAGATGTGAATACATGAAGTACCCTCCCTTGGAGCACCACTATTATATTAAATAACCCACCGTCAGGTGAGTCTCCAGCTGGTCGTCTTCTAATAAGGACGAAACCTGAAACCAGTTATATCTCCAAACACACATTTCTGTCGCCTTCCAAGGAAAAAGACAGTCTGAGACATGCATGTAGGCATATATTAAATTGGCCTTGCATCCACTTTACAAGTAACAATCTGTAGCACTAATGTGGGGGTTCGTGCATCTGCAAGATGAAACCCATACTGCTCATTGAATTTATGCCACCCTCCGTGACTGTCATCATTAGTATCAGCACTTGCACCAGACCATGCTGGATGCAAGAGATGCATCAGTAACAGGCGTACTAGACCTGTACATATGACACAGATTCGCATGGCACTTTAGATATATGTCCACAACACGCCCATAAAACTCCCACAAGTGAGGTTGGTTACATGTGCTTACATTGTCACTTCCAAGTTCCCGGCCAAAAATGCCTTATTTCACGGAAAGACAGATCTGGAAATGTTTTGTCTGACTAATGCCGCATATCCACTAGACGATATATTGGGCGTTTTGAACGATAATGATATCGTTATCGTTCATCGTCCGCAATATCGTCCAGTGGACATGCCGTCAACTACCAGCGCTGTCAATAACCAGCGATGCGCGCTCCTGTTGGTCGTTGACGAGGTCACCCATCGCCGAACCTGCTGTTCAACCAGACGATATCGTCAGGTTGTGCAGGTTCGGGGATGATGGAGGGTTCTGGCACTGAACGATTTAGTTAATGATATCGTTCAGTGTGTGTGCTCAATGTCGTTAACGACATTGAGCACACCACTGTCGTTGACCCACTAAACGTTATCGCTCATGGAGCAAATCATTTAATGTATACGTGGCATAAGAATAATACGGAGATACGAAGAAAAACCTTCCATTTACATCTGCACATGTGCTGCGAGCAAACACTCGCCATCTATGCCCTTGAACAGAGGGCCTGATTCAGACCCGGTCGCAAGCGCTGAGCACTCGCAACTGGGTCGACGGTGGCCCAGAGGGCATGCGCACGATGGAGCCGGCTCCGTCGTGCGCATGCGCGAGACCCGGATAGCGACTGGCAATCCGTTGCTCCGGGTCTCGCACCAAAGGGGGCACGCTGTCGATGTTGAGTGACAGCACGCCCCCTTTGGTGGGCGGGTTGGGGGGTGGCTGTCCAGATGGAGGCGTTCCCATGGGAACGCCTGTTAGACCCGAAATCTCTCTGGGGCTTCCGGCAACGAGACCCTACCACAAGGGTCTCGTCGCAATGGTCTTGACCATCGCGACCATCATCATGGCCGCTCGCTATAGCTGTGAGTGGTCACCCACAGCTATGCGAGCGGCCAGGAGGCCGTTCTTTAAAAAAAAAGACCGGCCCTGATTCATTCACATGTGTCCTGTGTCTTGGTGTCCCTCAGCCTGCTATTTTCACCAGTAGCTCAGCCTGCGCGGCTCCACTTTTATCATAATTTTAGTGCCCACCTCTGGCTACCATCGGTTGCCAAGGGAGAGAGAGGTGGGCGGGGCTTTGGACGGCACGGGTGGGCGGAGCTGCGGGTGGGCGGGGCTTCATACTGCCGCGGGTGGGCGGGGCTTCAGCTAATGTGGTTTAATAGACGGACTTGGGACTTTCGGGTGGTGAATGGACAGTTCTAAGGACAGCCAGGGTTGGAGATTTGAATGGGCGTGGCTAACAAGTGGGTGGGGCTTTGCAATGCCACCGGGGGAAACAGGAAAAAAAAAAAAAAAGCATTTTCTAGAGATTATACTACACTGGTTCACGTGGGCCTATTTCCATTGGGGGCCTGGAGCTGTAGCTCCACCCGCCCCATTGTTAATCCGGCCCTGCCTGTCAGGATCCCGGGTTCGGGATTCTGACCAGCAGGATCCCGACTGTCGGTATTTCCCGTACCAAGCACGATGTCATCCGCGGAGGTCCCGGTGAGGGTGCGGGCATCGGCAAGTGCATACACACTTGCCGATGCTAGCAGTGACAGAACAACAGCTGGCAGCATGGCCCCTGCTGGCGATATCGCCCACATGCAGGTCAGACAGACATGACGCTGACGATGCACAGAAGCGCGCATCGTCAGCAACATAGCAGGTACACATTGGCCAATGTGGACGATATGTCGTCTGGTCTGCTGGATCGAACGACATATCGTCTAGTGTGTACCCAGCTTAAGTCTTCTAAAATACTTTTAATGTATTTTGTCACATACCAAACAAAAACCTGCATAAATACATTCAAATAAAACTGGAATACAACATTAAGGAGAGGAGTGATGTGATTTATTTCTTCACAATATAACTCAGAGAAGTGACTACATATTTCAGCACTTTGGAACAGTGGCAACCTCACCCCATGCTTATTGTAACGGGAAAATTTGTACGGGTGAGCGTCCTACAGTAGAAAGTGAACGTGCTACTTAGTGGTGGAACTAGGGAGTGGTGGGCCCAGGTGCAAGAATATGCTTTGGGCCCCCCCTATGCAGTGCCCCCAGTAGTGGTCCCCCTATGCAGTGCCCCCAGTAGTGGTCCCCCTATGCACTGCCACAGTAGTGCCCCTTACTTATACAGTGCCCCCAGAAGTGCTCCCCCTCTATGCAGTGCCCCCCGTAGTAGTGCCCCTTATGCGCCCCTATGCAGTGCCCCCAGTAGTAGTCCACCCTATGCATTGCCCCCAGTAGTAGTACACCCTATGCATTGCCCTCAGTAGTAATCCCCCTATGCATTGCCCCCAGTAGTAGTCCCCCTATGCAGTGCCCCCAGTAGTAGTACACCCTATGCAGTGCCCCCAATAGTAGTCCCCCCTATGCATTGCCCTCAGTAGTAATCCCCCTATGCATTGCCCCCAGTAGTAGTCCCCCCTATGCAGTGCCTCCAGTAATAGTCCCCCCTATGCATTACACCCAGTAGTAGTCCCCCTATGCAATGCCACCAGTAGTAGTCTCCCCTATGCATTGCCCCCAGTTGTAATCCCCCCTATGAATGCCCCCAATAGTAGTCCCCCCTATGCAGTGCTCCCAATAGTAGTCCCCCCAATGCATTGCCTCCAGTAGTAGTCCCCCCTATACAGTGTCCCCAGTAACGGCCACCCCCCCTATACAGTGCCCCCAGTAGCATCCCCCCCCTATGCTGTGCCAGTGTCAGTTCCCTTACACACACACACAAAGAAAGTTAAAAGACACAACTTACCTGAATCCCCACTATTGCTGGCTGCTGTGTGTTTGTTGCTGTGTAGTGTTGACCGACCACTCTCACTGCTGTCTGCACTACACTTTTGGAGCCCGGGGGACACTAGCGACTGGTGCAGCGGCGGCTATGGGCTCCTGCACCGCAGCTGGCCCCGGTGCAAGCCACCGGCTGCACGGCCGCTAGTTCCGCCACTGGTGCTACTTTTAATGTTCACAGCAGTCAAATAGGTAAATTTGCAAATATAGGCAGGGCAGATACAGAATGACATAAATACTAACCGTCCCGATTTTGGTGGGATAGTCCTCATAGATGTGAGGAAAGATAACAATATATACCACAGTTGATACAAACTAGAATAAATATATAGAGTAAAAAAAATACTGAAAATACTGAAATTCATATATATACAATGTGCTAATTGGTGATAAATGCCTCCTAGGAACATATAAGTGAGAATAAGCAGATATAGTGACTGTGGTATACTGTATATCGTCATCTTTCCTCACATTTATGAGGACGGATGTAGTCAGGATGTCGGCGATCGAAATGCCAACTGCTAGAATCCCGACATTGAAAGCTCGGCATGGGACTAAAGATAGGCGTCTAAATACCGACGCCTATCACTAGCCGCGGGGGGAGGGTTAGGTTTAGGCACTCCCAGGGGGACTTAGGGTTAGGCACCCCTCCGGGAGGGTTAGATTTAGGCTAGAGGAAGGGGAGGTTAGGGTTAGGCGCCACCTGCGGGGAGGCTAGGGTTAGACACCCCCCGGGAGGGTTAGGTTTAGGGTGCGAGGAGGGGGGTTAGGGTCAGGCACCATGGGGGGAGGTTTAGGGAGGGGAGAGGGGAGGGTTAAAGATACTTACGAGCCAGCGTCTGTATTTTTATCTGTCGGGCTTCTCTTGTCGGGATTTGAACCTAAGCCGTTGGTATTTCATACCAAACCCATGAGGACATATGCTAATGAACTCACTAGGGACACAAATATGGTCTGCTATTAGCACATTGTGCATATATTGTACATGAATTCCATAATTCTTTGCATCATCCCCTTTGTGTGAAAACTGTAATATATCGCTAACTTTTTCCTTTAATCCAGAAAGGATATATATTAATGAATTGTTTAAGCTCATATGTGCTTTTTATGCTGTTTCTTTCCTACAATTGCACTTACACACACAAATGCAAAATGGGATCAACATGAAAGATTGATACAGGGCAGCTGATTGGTCTCGAACTATTGAATTAAAATATATGGCAGTGACAGTTTTCCTAAAAGGCTGTTTTTGAGGGTAATTTTATAAAAAGAAGTTGTCCTTTTTATTGGGATGGGGAAGCACATAAAACAGAACATCCAGGGTATTGGAAGTAGTGCCAGGTGGAAATGAAGAGGCGCTGCAGGTGTAGACACTACTGGTTCAGTGAGAGGTAAGGCATTCTAGGTCCCAGAGACTGGCTAGCATAGAATTGGGTGCAAGCACAAGGCAATGACCCATGAGCTCTGACTGGTCCTTAAAGGGTATTCTTTTTTATTAACATTAATATTTACTTATACAGATGTGTCCTCTTGTATCTTTGCCGATCGCGCTACAAACGTACACACGCATTGCGCCATGTGATCAGCTGCGTGCGCTACGCCTTGCCGCGAGCTGCGTTTCCACCATGCAATACTATAGAGTTGTGGGTGCGAATGCTGCACCCGCTTACGGGTACGCATCTCTCCATGCGTGACGTGATTTGCAACAAAGCGGCAAAGATGCAACTAGAGAACACATCTGTAGCACAAGGATATGATATTGCGCTGTACAATTGAGAACAAAACCGTAATAAAACAAGACTAGGTAATAACAAAGTAAGGTAAGAGGGCCCTGCTCACAAATGTACAATCTATAGGGATTTCTTGCAAACCCATTATTTACAGGAAATCAGAGACTATTACATTCTAATCAATATCTGACACAGTCTTTAAAAAATGTCCAATGTGTTTCAGAAGTCATTAAGCCTAATTTTACCACAGAGGCAAAAATAAAACTGCAATTGTACATGTAATTGTGTTTATAAACTGCAATTGTACATGTAATTGTGTTTATAAACTGCAATTGTACATGCAATTGTATGTTATATGATATAGGCCAATTTGATGCACTAACTGAATATATCAATGTACAGTGTCCATATTATGTAATTATAGCCTTTTTAAAACAATTTACAATTAAAATAACCCCAGATTTAGAGCTATTATTGACTTATGATGACCTCCTTGTGCACTCTATTAGAGTAAAGGGTGTAGTATGACATGTTAACATTTAGAATGTCAACATTCATTATGTCAACACCATAATGTTGGCACAGTCTGAATGCACAGTCTGAATGGCGAAATGTTCAGAATGTTGACATTTGCTATGTCAACACTGACATAATGTTGACATGTTCAAAATGTTGACATTATGAATGTCAAAAGTCATAATGTTGACATAGCTATTTTAGCTAAATCCTAACTGTAATTGCAGCCTAACCCTAACTGCAGCCTACCTCTAACTCTAATTGCAGCCTAACCCTAACTGCAGCCTACCTCTGACTCTAATTGCAGCCTACCTGCAGCTCTAATTGCATCATAACCCTAACTGCTGCCTACCTCTAACCATAACTGCAGCCTAACCCTAACTGCAGCCTACCTTTAACTGTAATTGCAGCCTACCCCTAACTGCAGCCTACCTCTAACTGTAATTGCAGCTTAACCCTAATTGCAGCCTACCTCTAACTGTAATTGCAGCCTAACACTAACTGCAGCCTACCTCTAACTGTAATTGCAGCCTACCTCTAACTGTAATTGCAGCCTAACACTAACTGCAGCCTACCTCTAACTGTAATTGCAGCCTACCCCTAACTGCAGCCTACCTCTAACTGTAATTGCAGCTTAACCCTAACTGCAGCCTACCTCTAACTGTAATTGCAGCCTAACGCTAACTGCAGCCTACCTCTAACTCTAATTGCAGCCTAACCCTAACTGCAGCCTACCTCTGACTCTAATTGCAGCCTACCTGCAGCTCTAATTGCATCATAACCCTAACTGCTGCCTACCTCTAACCATAACTGCAGCCTAACCCTAACTGCAGCCTACCTTTAACTGTAATTGCAGCCTACCCCTAACTGCAGCCTACCTCTAACTGTAATTGCAGCTTAACCCTAATTGCAGCCTACCTCTAACTGTAATTGCAGCCTAACACTAACTGCAGCCTACCTCTAACTGTAATTGCAGCCTACCTCTAACTGTAATTGCAGCCTAACACTAACTGCAGCCTACCTCTAACTGTAATTGCAGCCTACCCCTAACTGCAGCCTACCTCTAACTGTAATTGCAGCTTAACCCTAACTGCAGCCTACCTCTAACTGTAATTGCAGCCTACCCCTAACTGCAGCCTACCTCTAACTGTAATTGCAGCTTAACCCTAATTGCAGCCTACCTCTAACTGTAATTGCAGCCTAACGCTAACTGCAGCCTACCTCTAACTGTAATTGCAGCCTAACCCTAACTGCAGCCTACCTCTGATTCTAATTGCAGCCTACTTCTAACTCTAATTGCAGCCTAAACCTAACTGCAGCCTACCTATAACTCTAATTGCAGCCTAACCCTAACTGCAGCCTACCCCTAACTGTAATTGCAGCCTACCCCTAACTGCAGCCTACCTCTAACTCTAATTGAAGCCTAAACATAACTGCAGCCTACCTCTAATTCTAATTGCAGCCTAACCCTAACTGCATCCTACCTCTAATTGTAATTGCAGCTCACCCCTAACTACAGCCTACCTCTAACTGTAATTGCAGCCTAACCATAACTACAGCCTACCTCTAATTGTAATTGCAGCATAACCCTAACTGCAGCCTACCTCTAACTCTAATTGCAGCCTAACCTAATGACTACATTCCCAGAGCGAAATAGACAATCCAAATGTTAATCAAACAATACTACCTTCTGCCCACTCTCCATACCAATGACAACACTGATTTTGCCTTCAGAATATCTGTACTATTAAAAGCAAGTTACTGGGTATGATTCCTAAATATCTGCAGCCCTTAAACAGACTTGGTTCTTGCAAATATCTTACAGGACATGTGTTGCTAGTTGCTACCCAACCATTTTACTGATATCACTGCAGAGATATTGTGCAATAAGCCAAATAATTGCATAGCTGAGATAGCAAAAGCTATGGTGATCCATATATCTGCCACCCATGCTGTCTGTGCCATCTTCTTTGAGTGCTGCATTTGGGGGAGAATAGGGTGGCACCCACATGCAGCTTAGTGAGTTCTCTGGTGTGTGCAAGGCATTTGAAGACCCAGAGTGCTGTGCACGTGAGCCGGCATGCCAGACATGAAAATTAAACTCTTCTCTGAGCAGGAAATACATAGTGGGTAACTAGCTTGAAAGTTCCATTGTTCCATGAACTGTCAAATAAACATTGTTATTGTAAAAATGCTGGGTAATTTAAATAAAGGCTGAAAATAATTCCAATTGAATCTCTTAAATGCTAAATGACAAATAGGGATTTTATCCAATTGTGAATTAATTGTATTATTGGAAATGGTATGAAATACATCTAGATTAAGATCTCAGTGAACTGTATCTGCACTCAACATACAGTACATTGGTAAATATGATAGTACATCTTCATTTTTGGTGATGAGCCATAAGCCGTCATGCTGATATTTAGCGGGAGATACTTTTTCTAAAAAGAACACACCTTCCAACACTTTATTTTATAGAAATATATCACTCTTTTATACTCTACTGTACCTTTTTTGAGTCTGTTTCATAAATATGTGCAATCTTTTCTGGTTACTACAGTATATGACTCGTCTTAATTCTGCCTAGCTGTTCACACAGTATAGCACATTATGCATTGTGGTATTTGAAGTGTTTGTATGTCTATTATCTATGTACGGCATGGTCTGTTAAATATTGAGAAGCTTGCATCAATAAATACACAACAAAGAGACGAGAGAATGAGAGGGAATGGATGTTCGGAACAAGAAGAGCAAAGCTAAATATCTAGCATATCGGCTAAATGTCTAAATGACTGGTAGATTTAGATACTTAACAAAACAAAATGGTAATTTAATTACTTGAAGGGAGATGTATGAAGAGGAGGTATGTGTCAAATGCACTATAACTAACATTATTTTACACTAACAGTAGATCGAACACCGGTATGTATGAAACATACTTGCCTACCCTCCCGATTTGGTCGGGAGTAATGTCTGTTTATTCAATTCAATTCTAACCAGTGCTATTTTCAAGCAGAATCTCTCATTAAGTTAATGACATTAACTATGACATAATCTGGAAAGCTGTTCCTGGGCCAAAATATATTTGCTGCTGCAGCCCAGGGAGGATGAAGTTGAACGCTATATGGCGACGGGTAAGCACCATACAGTGAGATCTGTGGGGGCAGTCACAGTCTAGTTCTTACCTTCTGATTGGCTGCCAGCCTATCTATCACACACAGTTATCATGACTGTGTGTGAGAGACAGGCTGGCAGTCAATCAGAGGACAGGAGCTGGACTGTAGCTATCTCCACAGATCTCACTGTACTGTTCTGCAAAGGACAAGTGAGAGTGTCTTCTCGCAGGACATGGGGTTTTGCGCCAGGCATGCAGTGGATTTGGGATAGAAGTAGGCTGATAGACGATCCGCCCTCCAGCATCCAGCACCTTACTTGTTGCTAAGTCTTGATATATATATATATATATATATATATATATATATATATAGTATATATCTACCTCCAGGCCCAGCAGTTTCTTCCAGAAAAATAGCACTGTAAGTATTTGTATACAGGTAAAAAGATAACTGCACATACTATTAGAAATGTAACAATGAGCAGAGATACTCTTTAATATGTAAAGTGCATGAAAATAGCAGTACATGTAGTAGTTTCATGATGACATATTAGTGCATCCAAGTCTACTTAGGCCCTCATTCAGAGCCGTACGCTCTGAGCAGAGCGCACGCTCTGAATGAGGGCCGCCCTCCATAATTCTGGAGCGTCCTCCTGGACGCTCGTATAGCTGTGGGTCACCACCCACAGCCTATACGAGCGTGCAGTTTGATGGCCGCGATGGTCGCGACCATCGCGACCATCGAAACTGCGAGCCGGAGCCTGCGGTTGAGGTTTTCAACCGCAAGGCCCGGAGTGATTTTGGCTCTATCAGAGCCAAAATCACTCCCACTGACATCACTAGTGATGTCAGTGGGCCGGCTTCTGATGGTAGGCGTTCCCTTGGGAACGCCCCCGTCAGGGAGGCACGCCCACCAAAGGGGGCGTGCTGTCAATCAACATCGACAGCACGCCCCCTTTGATCAGACACAGCGAGCGAAGGACTTTCCTTCGCTCGTCGCGTCTGGCGCATGCGCAGGACGGAGCTCCCGCCGTTGTGCGCATGCTCAGTGCAGAACATCGACCCACTTGCGAGCGGACAGCCGCTTGCGAGTGGGTCTGAATCAGGCCCTTAGATGGCGGAGCCATCATTTGCTGTATTTCTTCAGTCTCCCTAGAAATAAAAATGTTGCAGCTATGCTGGAAGGATACTGTACTGAATTTATTACTATTAAATATTAATGCTACCATATACCCAGAGTATTTTCAGTGTATTTATACTGTATATATATGAATAGTTGAGGAGTTCCAAGCTTAAAGGGACTGTCCACTTTTGGCCACCCCTGCACCTACAGTAGCTAAGAGGGATACCCAGGGAACTGTGCTATATTGCAGTGGTTTTCCAAAAATTGTCCACCACCTTAATGGTGAGTCAATGGTGAGACAACACTCAAAATGGATCTATCTGCACAGTTGGTGTTCGGAGTTCTCTGGCTTCCTTGCAGCTCTCCTTCCACCCGCCTTTGTCATGCCTCCCAGCCTGTCCACATTCCCCTCACAGCCCTCCTCTGCCTGTCTGCATTACCCCTCCCAGGCATACTGTAGTAAGTTGCTTGAGGGCCTCTAAGGCATATAAAGGTGCTTGAGGGGCTCTGAAACATATTAATGGGCATAATGTGGCTATTTATTAGATTGGTGAGAAAATGGCCTGAAAATCTGACAAAAATGATGTTTGTAACCATACTACAGTTTTGGCCATGTGCAGCTGCACTTTGGACACGTCCCCTGACCCGTACGGGAATCTGGATTTGAAAGGTGGTAACCCTATTCATAGTACCTTGTTTATGGTTATTGTTTTGATATTGTACTGTACCTGCTTATAAGCCTTACCATCCTATAGAGAAAAAGAGTGACTTCTTTAGTTCTGTATAAAGAATTGCTCATGACAATAGTATCCAACTGTTTACTTTTTGAAAATAAAAAAAAAAAATTTATGTCTGGTAACAAAGAAGACCTGTTTATGTATTCTGAATATATTTTTTGTATTTCAAAACAAAAATAATGTTGTGGCAAGGAAAGCCGCAAATTAAAATGTATTGGTCCACATACTAAAACATATTTTATAATGCAGACAGTTAGTTATGTGCTTGCGTATATTACACTTTGTGAAGTGCTTAATATTTTATGTAAGACTTCCTCATCTTTAATGTATTGCTTAGTAATGGAAGTATAAGAGGAATGCTGTTGGTGCAATTCTAGATCACTCAAGATGTAGAATTTGGCTGTGATTCAGAACACAGTAATGTCTCATACAGGTAGGATTTTCTTTGCACTTGATACTTAAAGGATCATTTGGAATTGTTTTTAAAACTTTTTGTGGGAATCCATCCCCTGGTATTTTCTTACTCTCCACTGTGGGGAACACTGAATAAAATGAGGTATTCATAAAATAGGACTCAAATTGCTCTGTAGGTAATAGTAGTACAGTTTGAGTCTCCCATATCCAAAATGCTTGAGACCAGGGTTATTTTGGATATTTGGATTTTTCCATATTTTGGAATATTTCAATACCATAATGCAATATCTCGGTAATGGGACCAAAGTCTAAACATAGAATGCATTTATGTTTCATATACTGTACACACTTATACACAGCCTGCAGGTAATGTATACAATATTTTTAATAATTGTGTGCATTAAACCAAGTTTTTGTACATCCAGTACATGAAATTCATTTAAGTTTCATATACACCTTATACACACAGCCTGAAGGTAATTTTATACAATATTTTTAAAAATGTTGTGCCTTAAACAAAGTTTGTGTACATTGAACCATCAGAAAGCAAAGGTTTCACTATCCCAGTCATTTTCCTGTGTTTTATTTTCTTTATCAATTTGATAAGTGCCACTGGCTATGGGATGTCTAGAAATATTACTTAGCATGTTTAGCAAAACTTTACAATAACTTAATGTCTCACCTAACCAGACATCCAGAGACAGTTCCCCAGAAAACCACTATGTTTAAGCACTATACTGACTAAACTGCATAAATATAGTTACAGCAGACTTCACGGCACTTTCTACTCACTTATCACAGAATTTTACTGGCTATAACATCTATTCCTCAAGAGAAGTGTGTGAATGTTTGGCCGTGATGACAATTTGGCTATTTGCCAAGCTAAGTGAGCACAATGTTACAATAAAGGCTACTCAATCAGTCTTTAAGAGCTATACATGTGAATACAGGTGATTTATATTTTATGTGTGGTACGTGCAATTGTAATCGGACATTATTTGGACCAAAACTGCAGCTAAAATTAATGATTATTGATTCCTTTGAAGAACACTAAGGGGCATATTCAATTAGGTGCGCAATTTTTGTGGTAAAAATTACTGTGGCTGCCGAAACCATTTTTACAATAAAGCGATTATAAGCGCTCTCCCATACCCATGCTATCCAATTGAGAAAAAAATAAATGGTTGCGGGGGAGAAAAAATAATTTTCTTTAAAATCAACCTGTTTCCCCCCAAAATAAAAAAAATGATGGGTAATTAAATAATAATTAATAATAATTAATAATTAAAGATAAAAAAAGACCCAAAGAAAATTATTTAAATCTTTAAAAAAAAAAACTGAAAAATGCCTGATTTGTGCATTTTTTTTAAAGGTAAAAAATAAACTTTTTTGTTTAAGTATAAACAAATAAAACAAAACAGTTCAAAAAGTATAACAAATAAGACAAAATATAAAAGCAATCATTTTTCATTTAAATAAATACTGTAATTACATTTGGGATGCTGAAAGTAATGTAAAAGTTAATTTTGGTGTAATATGAGCCCATTTTTTAAAAACCACAAATTAATGACGTAATTATTGGACCAATTAGGCTAATTGAAAACTTCCAATTGCCTAACTAGTCATTATTTCAGCCCTGCTGGGGGCTGAAATAAATAGCAACGGTAATTCTTACAGAAATTAATTTCTCCCTGGCAAATGAATAGGAAAAACTGTGCCGCAGGCTTTTTCCAAATTTCACCTGCAATTGGATATACCCCTTAGTCCATAAACATTGTTTTTTTATAAAGAACATGAACAGAAATGAAAAGTTACAAGCAGCATTCATGTTGCATTATGTGTTATCTATAAAGTTCTTGTGCAGTGAGTCTGCGTTTTTCATAGGATCCAATTATTTTTAGATATTTTTAGCTATAAGTAGCCATGTATAATCAATACCAACTGTCTAGCTGAGCGCACCTAATACAAAGTGTCTGTGTGAATGTAGCTTTATTATATATGCTATTATGCATTATGTCACACACTAAAGGTAAACAGAGACTTTATTTATCTCCCGTGTCATAATTTGCACCCAAGGTTACTCCTGTCTGTATCGATGACATTTCTTTTGGTGCTTAGGTCTTGACTAGTCTGTCTACTCAATTTACAGGAGGCGTAGTTGACAAAGACCTTCGTCGCTACCTCAATTTACGGTTCCAGAAGGGTTCAGTAGATCATGAACTTCAGCAAATCATACGAGACAACCTCTACCTCCGAACAGTGCCATGTGAGTATACAGACGTTACTGAGACACACTACTTTCCGTATTCAGACCTACTCTATGTGCAGATAATAGTATACCTATGTAAGCCAGCAATAATTAAACTAATGCTTCCTCAAATAAAACTGGTTCAAACATTATCTGACTTAAATGCTCAGAAATATGAGGTAGTTTACTGTATCAAGTGTTAAGATTTTTATCAGTTTTGCTTGCGATTCATGTGTTTTATTCATGTTATATTTCATCGGTAGACTAGTGTTGTCATCACTGGCACAAATTGATTGTGTAGCACAAGTCTTAGCTGCTGAAATCAAGAAGCCAGTTGAGAATTTTCATTGAACTGACTGTATCAGGTGTCTGCATGTTTCACACATCAGTATTGATTTGTTTTCCTCTGTTAAAAGCGACCTGCCTTATTTGTGTTTTTCTATAACTGTAAGAAACTGCCATTGTACTACTCTGAGAAGAGAGCTGCATATCTGTTGAAGCCACTGATAGCTGCAGTCTATACATAGTTTGACAATCTTGTTGCATTTTCTGATAACCCACAATCTTTTTTTATTTTGCATTTTGATCTTAAGTTAGCACTTCAAAACTGTAACACAACATTTGTGTTTTACCAAATTCCCTTTGGCTTATTTTCATTGGTCTAATTATTAAAAGGTTTAGACTACCCTATGACATAAAAGCTCCTCTATATTAGACAGAGATCAGTTAGGAGATACTTGGAATCATTATCATTGTGTAGGTGACAGATAGATAAAATGAACATTCTAAGGTGAAGATGGAGGCACATGATTGGATGGGAGCTGAAGCTACACTACCAACTACTTTCAAGTGTCTCACAGTCATGGTCACATACAAAAAAATAGCTTTTATTTTATGTTATTTTAGCTAAACTGTTTTCATAAATGTTTTTGGAAAACTATGACTCCATTCTCAAGTCAATGAGAGAGCTATCAATTTTGTTGACATTTGGCATATATTTGAAAAAATAAATTTGCTTTATTTTATTGGTGTATTGTATATGTGTATAATGAATCAATCATTCTAGTACTTACTGTGCATGTATAGTGGGCCAAATGTAATAAGGTGCAAGTTTTGAGTATTTGCGAGTATAGAGTTATACAGGGGTATTCAATATGGGAGCGATAACATCGTTTTTGCGTTAATATCGCACTTTTGACGTCATTATCGCAGGTTTTACTTTTACACCGTATTCAATTTCAAAGACTTATCACATTTTTGAAAAGTCTTTGATAAAAAACGGGGATAAGTTTTCACCATTGAATAGGTGTCGAAAAAAAGTGCAGAATTGGGGTTTAGGGCTGCAGGCTTAAAAAAAATAGCCTGCACCCCTGGGAATGACATTTAAAAATGAACTGTCAAAAAAAGTTGAAAAAAAAAATAGGGACACCCCAAAAAATGAATGTAAAAATTGGGGTGAAAAAAAAAATGGGAAAAAATTGTTTAACAATAGGGAAATAGGTTCAGGGCTATTCTGCAAGTATGCGGCAGATGTTTTCTAGAATAGAATTATAGCGGCAGGTGCACAAATGCAGAATTTTGAAAAACTAACTTTAGGGACATCAAAATATGCTAGTACCCATTTTCATGTACCCCAAATTTGATGGGACCACTTAAAAAAACGAAAAAAATAACCTAAGTGCTCTTCTGCATCACTTCTTCAATGTCGGAAAAAAACACCTGCTGCGGCTATTTAAATCCCCGACTTTCAATTAAAGGCTAAAACGGGGGTACCCATAGTGATCACCCATGTTTTTACTACTTTAGGGGGGTCTTACAATTTTTTTAAGGAAAAATTCGTAACTTTACGCAAATCCAACTTTGGAGTTTCCCTTTTTCGTTAATCCTATATTGAATACAGGTATAGGCGGGAGCGCGCCCGATACTTTAACGCAGGTAAAAACTCCGATATGAAATGTTAACTTCGACAGTGAAGTTAACGTTTCATATTGAATACCCCTCATAGTCGCACATTTTTAGGGGATGTAGTTAATAGACTGGCGGACGCAATGCCGCTGGTCTAAACCTCAATTGGACCTGCCCGACAAAGGACTTATGGTAGGCGTCTAAAGCCGACGCCTATCTTAATCCTGACGCCGGAGGACCGACCCTCGCCATCCCGATCGTCCGCTGACGGGTAAGTAGAACACTTAGCCCGGGGATGGGGAGGTTAGGTTTAGGGACCCCCGGGGGTGACTTAGGGTTAGGCACCCCCTGAGAATAGGTTAGGGTTAAGCTAGGGGAAGGGGGGGTTAGGGTTAGGCACTAAGGGGTGAGGTTAGGGTTAGGCAGCCCCCCCAAGAGGGTTAGGTTTAGTGTGTGGGGAGGGGGGGTTAGGTCTAGGCACCCCTGGTGGGAGGTTAGGGTTAGGCACTGGGAGGAGAGGTTAGGGTTAGGCACCCCTAAAGGTGGATTAGGGGGGCAGAGGGGAGGGTTAGGGTACTTACCAACACCTGTCGGGATCTCTCACTGTCGTACTCTCACTGACGGGATTTGAACCGGCGGCTGTTGAGCCGCCGGTATTTCAATACCATTCCATTTTTAGAACTATATAATAGGGTGCGAGTACATGCCAATGCACGTGTTTCTCACAGCCCCACAACTCGCACTGCCAAAAAGTGCATCCAGATGTTTTCCAATGGAAAACATACAACCAATGTAATTGAGTGTGAGTTTTTAACTTGCACATATTACTTAAAAAGTGCATAAAAAAATAGACCTGTTTCAGGCTAGCGAGTATAGCATGAGCAGGTGGGAGTTATACAGAGGCATGCACAGATCAGAACTTGCTCACTGAGCCTGGTGCTGGTTGATGAAAATACGGGAGACCCCTACGTTTTTTGTCCCCTGTATTTTCACAACCAGGACTGGTTCAGAAACAGTGCTGGTTGTGCTTTTAGGGGGGATGACCCCATGTCTTTTTTTTTTTTTTTTCACATTTCAATAGCTTTTTTTAACACAGAAGCATGCATGGATCTCACTGATCTGTGCATGCCTCTGTGAAACTCGCACCTTGTAATGAAAGTCTCATTAAAAGGTGCAAGTTTTCCCACAGTTTTAATTCGCATGCAAGTCAAAATGGGCCCTAAAACCCGCACACTATTACGTTTGTGAGTTGTGGGACAAACTTGCACATTCTGAATGTGTGAGAATGTGTGAGTTTACCTCACACAAAAAACTTGCACCCTATTACTTTCAGCCCAGTGTGTCCTCTAATATCCAGTTGGCACTAGTGTCTTAGGGAGAATATGTCTGCAAATAACTGCTGAAATTATTGATAAACTAATCTTTTTTTACTCACTCTGTAAGCTTTGATGGTAAGTTCTCATTAATGAAAAGTATTGCTCAATGCCTAAAAAAAAATATAATGGAATTTATTTATGAAGTGGTGGTTTTCAAACTGGTGACATTCGGCCTATTTTTAAAGGCAACATATGACATGTATTGGCTTTAAAAAATAACGCCAGCTTTATTCCCACAGCAAGGACATCAAAAAAATGCTTATTAAGTACAACCTACTGAGTCTTTGCAAGCCAAAGAATCTGGTAACTCCATTGTTGTATTTTGTTATTATATATAAAACATAGTTGACCTTGCAGTGCTTCATTTGATTTTATATTTCTATGAAGATGTGTTGAGTAAAACTAGGTACACATTTAAAAGACATTGGGGCTGACTGGCTGGTCGCACTGACCGAGCAGCGAATTATGTAAACTACAGTACACTTACCAAATGGGTGCTCGATATGTCGGACCAGACATCACAACTGGGCGGGCATTTAAATTTGCCCGCCCAGTTGTGATGTCATTGTCGACATTCTCCTGCAGCAAGTGTATGGGCATTTGGCAGGTCACCCGTACACACATCCAGATGTACTGAAATATGTACCCACCCGCCGATCCGCTACCGAAATATTCACATGTGAGGTCGTTTCAATTAATTCACCACTGCGATTCCATGCAAATTAGTGTGGCTATATGGTAGCTTTGGACCCGCTGAGTCAGGGGCGGGATTGGGCCATGAGGGAGGAGAGAGGAAGTGTCGTTGCTGGCGTTTTCATGCCATTGCAGTGGCAATTTGCCCTGGCTGGCAATTGAATTGATCCAACGTATCTTTGAATACAGATGCTTTTACATAATGCAGAATTAATGTGGGCTTGTCATATCCAGGTTCGCTCTCCCTTATATGAATACTCCAGTGTGTTCAAGAGACACTGCCTCAATGTTCTCGAGTTCGCTGATCACTCCCTGCTTCTTTCCTTTGCCCACCAGACGGATAAAAAATGTCTGTGTGCATGCATTAAACATTAAGAGTTAAATTGTCCTTTTGAAAGTAATTTTCTTTTTGTAGCGCTTTACAGCTCATCTGTTATAATACCGCCAAGAGTAATTTGCCAAGCATATCAGTTGTCAGTTTGTCAGAAAGTAAGACAACAGGCTGAAACTATATACAATGTAAAGCAATCAGTTTAGATACAAGACTGCGCTCAATGTATTCTAGGCCATAGAGCTCCAATATTGATGTTTAATCTATCTAGATTAAGTGAAGGTGACAAAATGGATTTTGCCTGGACAGCCATGCAATCTGGTGCCAAATGAACGGAGTCTGGTCACAGTAGAAACCAGTTTAAAATCAATGCAGTAGTGTCACTTATTTTGTTCCCTGGTCAGGAAAAAGACACAATAGTGTATAATAGATGTAGTTTTCAGGTCAATTAACAAGGTACCGCGTCTGGAGGGCTGTATGCATTTTAAAAGCAGAAAACAAATTCTATGCATTAATTATGACTTTAGCGGATAGTTATACTGTACTTTTAACGCTTTTAAATGAACAAAACTTTAATTTTACAGGTCTGTTCATCACCACTTACTGTCATTTTTAAAAAAGCAGGTGAAAATGAACATTCAGGGTCATTCGTTATAAAGGTAACACAGAAGTTTTCACTGATATCTCCTGCTTACCTTTCAGTGCCAATGTGACCGGCTGTCCCCATACACTAGTATCACTGATATCTCCTGCTTACCTTTCAGTACCAATGTCACCAGCTGTCCCCATACACTAGTACAGGTTGAGTCTCCCATATCCAAAATGCTTGGGACGGGTATTTTGGATAATGGAATATTCTGTATTTTGGAATAATTGCATACCATAATGAAATATCTTGGGAATAGGACCCAAATATACACACAGAATGCATTTATGTGCTATATACACCTTAAACACACAGCCTGTAGGTAATTTTATACAATATATTCAATAATGCTGTGGCTCAAACAAAGTTTGTGTACATACATGAAATTCATTTATGTTTCATATACACCTTATACACACAGTGTGAAGGTAATTTTATACAATATTTTTAATAATTTGTGCCTTAGACAAAGTTTGTGTACATTGAACCATCAAAAATCAAAGGTTTCATTATCTCAGTCATGCCAAAAAAATTCCGTATTTCGGAATATTCCGTATTTCGGAATATTTGGATATGGGAGACTCAACCTGTATCACTGATATCTCCTGCTTACCTTTCAGTGCCGATGTGACCGGCTGTTCCATACACTAGTATCACTGATATCTCCTGCTTACCTTTCTCTCACGATGTGGCTCGCTGTCCCCATACACTAGTATCACTGATATCTCCTGCTTACCTTTCAGTACCGATGTGACCGGCTGTCCCCATACACTAGTATCACTGATATCTCCTGCTTACCTTTCAGTGCCGATGTGACCGGTTGTCCCCATACACTAGTATGGTGTATGGAGAACTAAATTAAGCTCCAAAAATACAACATTTTCGGAGCATGAATGCAGGAACCTTCACCAACTTCAACTGACGATTGTTCCCGCACCCCCGCTCCTTCCCTTGCTTCTCTTAATTGAAAAAATTACTTTCTTGCAACATTATATGAAAATTTTTAATATGAAATATAAACCATTTGATGGGTTGCGGAAAGTATCTCAATCAGTTTTATGTTTTCCATTTTACTCACTCAGTTTAATGAGTTGTTCCCTTTTAAGTTATATTACGGTATTTCCATAACGTTTTTCATTTTACATGCCAAGGAATGTAGCAGGGTTGTTTTATTACTTCAGGAAAAAAATGAATAATATATTACCAGATAATGTGCAAGAGGATAAATTTTACTTAATAGTAGAAATGTGAAATTTTATCATTTGTGGCTATTAATGAAAGTAAATGTTACTAAATTCTATAGCGTAAGTACTAATTGGACATTGATAGAAATATCATACTGATGAGAACTAGAACCATAAGTCAATGTATCTTTAATTTGGCTAATACATACTCAGGACAATATGGAAAAGGAACAGTTCTGTCACTTGTCAGATTTGAATACTGCAGATTCTAAAAGTAGTGGAAATATCTAATAATCATAATATTATCATATATTTGATATCACAGTTTGTACATCATACAGCATATCATGTGCTCAGTTACCTTTGGCCCTTTTTATAGATGTCCATTTCTGAGTTTTGCTAGGTTGAATGTTGCTTTAGTCATACTTGAAATATTGGCCTATTAATATTATCTAACTTATTATCCCGCCATGGGGGCTTATATGTATAAACTAATCTCTTACTTGCTGACCATAAGCAATGTGTGGGTGTGAAAGGGTTAGTCCAGTGATTTTCAACCTTTTTCAAGTAGAGGCACACTACGCAAAATGTTAGGATTGCCAAGGCACACCATCCGGTAATGCGGCGTGCGCGACCTATGAAAGAACAGACACCCGCAGGAACAAAACACATTACATTGGCCCACGCAGGAACAAAACACCCTACATTGGCCTCAGATGTATAAAACAAATCACATTTACTGGCCCCACAAAAGAAAAAAAAAAAAACCATCACATTGGCACCCACGTAAAAAACCCACACTACTCTCCACAAAGAAAAAACACACTGGCCCCCACAGAGAAAAAAAACCATTGCCCTCCATAGAAAGGAAAAAAAAAGCAGATTGGCTTACCCCACAGGGCTGGCTGACTGCGAGCAGGATGGGCTGGTTGGGTCACTGGCGCGTGGTGGGTGGGAAGAGCTGGCTGGGTCACTGGCCCTCGGGAAGAGCTGGCTGGGTAACTGCTGGGCCACTAGCAGAGCTGGCTGGGTCACTGGCGGGGCGGGCAGAGCTGGCTGGGTCACTGGTGGAGCAGGCGGGCAACCTATGATGAAAACCGTTGGGTTAGTCAAATCTGTGAAATACTGTAACCTAATCTGTCTTATAATGACCAAAACTGTTATTACATGTATTAAATAGAGTTTAATAAGACAGGCAAGTCATAATGCATGAATACAAAAAAAAGGACAACAAATTAACATACAGCAAATATAAGTGCAACAAATAAAACAGAACTAAAACCAGAAATGGCTATAGAACACTAACTGCCCCCATCAATCTATATGTCATTGCCTCCACAGTGCTCCTGTATCCCATTGCTCCCACTGTCGGTGGTGCCACTATATGCCAATGTCGCAACCATGTCCCATTATAACATTGCAGTGTTCCTAATGGTTTTATGCAGTAACCCCATCCCTGGACCAACCCCGAATGTAGCAACCACAGACACACACTCCCCCCCTACCAACACTCCAACCTCAGCTGCACCCAGAGACACCTTCCCCCCCCACACACACACACCTACCAATACCCCATCCTCAGCAGCACACAGCATTATAGAAATATAATCGTAAGTTCTACATCTGATGGTGTTCTGGTCCTCCTCCATTCTGGGCTAGCTATGTGTTGCTACCAGCATCCTACAGCCAGCGCATAAGAAGAGAATCCCACTACTGTGACTATGGCGCTCCAGATGACGGCCCTGTCAGCCCATGTCTTGAGCCGCCCTTCTACTCATCTGCAATCTATTCATGATGGTGTACAGTACAATACAGTACAATGGAAATATTTTGTAGTTACTGGGAAACTTAGGACTGACAGTAATAAAATAAGCCAAGAGTGTCATTCACAGCAAGTGGTGCCCCTTGGCATGTACCTCATGTGCCTAATGGGAAATTCTCCACTGGTAATATTCCCTGGTGTTTATGGTTATTACACTAGTTACAGATCTGTACAGTGTTCTAAAAAAACCATGTATTATTATTGTGAAAAGTTTTGTTGTGATATATTTTTATATAGGAAATATAATGCACTGTTATTGGTCACCAGTAGTGTAGACACAGCATCTGGAGGACCAGAAACCATGTCTGGATATGAATAAGTGTCTGTGACAATCAGGTATCTCTGTACAAACAATCTCAAACTGGGTGACACAACACAGATCTCTGGTGTAACATCTATATATATTCACCTCTGATTTCCTTTCGCACAATATGGCTCAAGCTGACTTGAACATATGTCCATTTGCTTAGCATAAAATACACAAATTGGTGATGCATATGTTCCCCCAAAAATGTGGATGCCTATGTCTGCATGCAGATTTAATGCTTTCACCATTTATGCTTGGGGCGGCAGAATGGCGAAGAAAGTGGCAGACAAATTTAGAATAAGTACAGTAAGGTCATGTTTGCATAACTGCACACAGAGGTGCACAGAGGCGCACAGAGACGCAAATACACCTGTTACCAGCCGTATCATTTGCGGAGCCTAAGGGCTGGGGCAAATACTGTACGCACTGATGCTGATGATGGTCCCCAGCACTAGCTAGGCGCTTCTGATGGGCTGATTGTGGATGGATCTCTGAAGCTGATAATGCTTTCTTCATTTATTGTATTTTAGAATAATTGTATTTCTGCTTTCATTTGTACACAAGAAGGAAATTATACCTGCTATATTAAATCAAAGTTACTAGCGGATGTATTTTATCGCTATCAAAAAATGTTCTTATGCTATGACGTGGTTGGTTATACAGTAAGTGTGTCTGAGCTTATGCATGCCTGACATAACCTGATGCATACTGCACACTACTGCCAGCAACTGTGGCTTTTTCTAGGGAAAATATTTTACTCTGAAGTTTGTCATATGCAGGACTGCTGAGAGGGGGGGAAGGGCATGGGGCATAGAGTATAGGGGGGTGATGATGGCCCCCAACATTGCCGTGACCACTCCCTCTGCTGCATTCACCATAGGAACAATGTCCACCACTGGGCAGGGCATCCTCTCCACCCCAGGGCCCACTCTATGTTTCATTGGCCCTGCAATTACATTAATCGCATATAACGGAAACCATTATATAACAGAGACCACATAAATTATGTTCACTTTCTAAAATATGCAATGTTCAGGGCCCCTGTAGTGTTCCTTTATGTCCTCCATGTTATACTGTGCATGTAATTACATAAATTACAGACATGTAGATGGGAGCAAATTATTTTAGCACATTAGACTTTTTTACAGTATTTATTTGTTAATGCTATCCAAGGCACCACCGTATCCTTGAATATATAAAACAGTTTTTAAGACTAGTGTTTTACTTAAACATACTGCTTTTCTGCTTTACCATAAAATCAATCAACAGAAACGGATTGTTCTTGTTCTTACACTTGCCATCACACTTAATGACACCGACTTACAAATCAGCACGCCGAGAGATAGAAATGAAAGGAACATGCTCGGCAACAGGCCTCAGTTTCCAATGTAAATTAGAAAGTAAAGTTTTATGCATTTTTATTTCTGACCTTATACTTTTTAGTACTAGGTTTACATGGGAGGTTTCCATTAAGAATAAAGCCAAGCTAATTGACTACTACCCTAATGTCATTTTCATAATTAATCTGCAGTACATAGTCATACAGCATCCACAGCCACAAGTTGGTATCTGGATGGAAGATTGACACCAGTCGACACCAGATGGTCAACATGGTCAAAAGGTCGACTGACAAAATGCTTGACTGACAAATGGTCCACAGTGCAGAATGTCGACAAGGTTAAGAAGTTGACAGGTTTGAATTGTCGAAACAAAAATGGTCGTCATGTTTTCCCATGGTTTTTTCAACATTTTTAAGGTTAGAGTGAGGATTAGGCACTTGAGGGAGGGTTAGGCTGCCGGAGGGGTCGGTTAGGGTTAGGCACCAGTGGGAAAGTTACGGTTAGGCACCAGGGGAGTGTTAGGTGAGAATTATTGTTAAATTACAAAAAAAATGTTTGGAACAATTTTTCGTATCAACCTTTTGTGTCGACCATTTGAACCTGTCAACCTTTTTAACCCTGTCGATCTTCTGCACTTTCGACCAGTTGTCATTCTACCTTTTGTCACAGTCGATCTTTTGCCCATCAACCACCTCGTGTCAACCTATTGACTGTCGATCTATTATACCACACCCCACAGGTTAGACTATAAAATATTTGCAACACAACTGAAGAACGGATTCCATTTGTTCTGCTATTGCACCATACTTGCCTACTCTCCTGAAATGGTTGGGAGCCTCACGAAAATTGGGTGTCGCTCTCTTCCCCGCAGAAGAGTGGGCAAGTCTCCCAGCCGGTGCCACCCGCCCGCAACCCTGTGCACCCCCCACTGGCATCTGTTCTCACTTTGCAATAGGTGGAACTGATGACGCGATTCGCACTGTATTGCGTCATCGTGGCCCTGCCATCGGCTACATAGTGTCGGTAATCTCTGCACTGTGTAGCGGAGATGGAGCCACGATGCCACAAATCCGTGCCACGCCCCCTTGCTGTGCCGAGATGGCTGCCTTTCCCAGAAGAGGCAGCCAGATTGTCTGTAAGCCTGTATTGCACCCAGTATTGGTATTACACTATCTCTTTATGTGCTAGAATGTCTCCTAAACAAGCATGAGGATAAACTTTTTGCAGGTGCCATAATTTAGGACTGGAAATTGGCCAGATAGGTTTGAACAGTGAAAACCCAGGGGAATGTGCTTCAGTTATGAGGGTTTTTAGAATTATTCTGCCCGGACAGAGGTGGTCATGGAGGTTCCTACATATTAAGCGGCCTGGGGCAGCAACTGATATAGTGTCTTTCTTTTTGTAGATAAAAACTACCAAAACATTTGTACAAAAGTTGTATGCACTTTAAAAGAAATAAAAAACTTACACCATTAAGAATTTTTTTTTAATAAATTGAATCCATGTTGCTGCCCCCCAAAACCTGCTACACGAGACAGAAGTTGTTAAATTGCAGCACTCCCTTAGAGGTAATGTAAAATTGGCTTTATAGTGCCAGGATGTGGAAGCATTAACTGCACAAAAAGCTCTTAGCGATTATTGTGCACTTTGTGGAAAAGAATGACTAAACTCCGAAAACAAAATTAACATTTTGAACACATAAATGAGACATGCGATTGATGTTATTGTGTCTTAATTCCCTAACTTGTTTAATAATAAAATCGAGTTTTGATGAGCAGTTATAATACAGTAGTACTGTGATAAAGTTTATTACATACTCACCAACTTTGCTGCAGTTAGGTTGGCACAGAGGAGGCATAGCGGCCGGGAAAGTGGGCTTTGCCGTTGGTGTGGCGGCACGATTCCATCGTCATGGCCTCACACCCCTCTATTCAGTGCCGGGAAAACAGGCATTGTATAACGGACTGGGCTACGATGATGCAAATCGCATCATCAGCCCCCCTGGACTGCCCACTTGTGCTCTATATGTGGGCGGCCGCAGGGGAGGGGTAATGGGGGGTGCGGGAGACTTGCCCACTTTGCCGTGGGGCTGGGAGAGCCACTCGATTTTTGGGAGCCTTCCAGCCATTCCGGGAGACTAGGCAAGTATAGTTTATTAGCAGTTATTAAATAACACCTACATACAGTATGATGCAGCATTTGTTTACTAATTCACATTAGTACTTGCATAGCCAATGAAGCTCCTGGTCTGTCTATAGAGTGCAGGAGGGTATCTGAGCACCCCGAAGAAACCCATGCAAACATGGGGAGAACATGCAAACACCTAATTGAAAATGAAACCAATGCTGTGACGTAACAACGCTAGCCACTGTGAAATTGTACAGGCCAGAAGTATTTAACCAAAGGTAGGTATTTTAAGAAAAGAAAATAATATTTGAAAGCCTTGCCCTCTTTCCCTGAATGCCTCTACCCAGCCTTAATGGTTAATTGGAAATAAATATAACTTGTCAGGAGATTCTGAATAACACTAGAGAGACTGAGGTACACTGCATCTTTGTGTGACCTTAACTTGACAATACTAATAAGAACAATATACTAGTAAGTACAAAACTACATTTACCGTAGATAGCAGAGGTGCTGTGAACCTGTGAGTATGCTGGCATGCTGGGTATAATTACAAGGAATGATAAAGAATGAGAGTGTCCATTTCAATGCTTGCTATTTTACTGAGTAGTAAGAACAACAAAAGTCCAGTGCAGAGTAACAAATTCAATATATCAGCAGTTCTCCCTGTATGAATAACTGAAAACTATTCATAACCTTTGCAAACACACATGATAGCATTTGTTATGACACATAAAAAGGTCTATCTACAGTATTATTTTACTTTATTGTTCATAAAATTGATTTTACTAAACTTCTGGGACTATAATCGCATTATTTTCTATTTTCCTGGTGGGTAAAGGTCTATTTTAAGTTACTGTGCCTTTAGTTTTAATCAATTTAGCTAGGATTTCAAATGTATAGTTTGTTTTTCATTAAATAGGACCACTTATGTACTTATGAATAAACCTATTCCTGGACACTGAGTAATCGTGCTTTTCTTGGGCAGGAATTTATACAGAGTGGACTCAGCACATTTTCATTACACTATTTCCCTTTGCCAGTGCAGCAGACTGTCGCTAATACATTGAAGCGGCACTTAAAGTTCTGCATCTACTTCAAACACCAAAAGTTTTAGAATAATTCATCTCACATTTAGGATTACTGTCTGCATGTCTTTCTTATGTAATTGTGCTGCATGTATTTTTTTTACTTCGCACATATCTTTTTGGTGCAAAGAGTAAGTTATTTAATCAGTTCATTTCTCTCATACCCAGGGGTTTATTTACGAAGTGCCGGGTTGTAAAATCTGACACTCCTGTTCATGTTTATGCCTGATATTTAAAAGGGTAGTGGTTTTATTAGCGGTGTCTTGCTAGTAAAAGCACTGCTCTTTTAAATATCGGGCATAAAGACAAACAGAAGTGTCAGGTTTTACAATCCAACACTCCGTAAATAAACCCCCTAGCGTAAACTTTATAAGTTCACTGCACTGCTACCCTACTAGGTCATCTTATGATGGACAGGGCTATGGTAACTAATAAAGGTGCCTATCCACTAGATGATTAAAATGAGAGATTGAACGATAACGATATCGATATCATTAGATAATCGTTTGAAAATCGTTTGCAGATTGTTTAAAAAATTGGTCTTTTAGACATCTATCATCGTGCAAACATGCTGGTCAACCTGACAATAATGTCAGGTTCAGCTTGTTTGCAGATGATTGATTGTGCCTACAATGAATGACTGCTCCTTCAGTGTAGGCACATCACAGACTGACAAACAACTGCACGATTACAATGTCTTAATCGTGCATTCTTTTGCCTGTCTTCTAGTGGATAGGCACCTTAAGGCAAGAGGTCACCGTCTCATTAGGCAAATTGACTGTTGCACAATAAAAGTGCATACAATTTGGATGAAACTGTAGACCACAATGGATTTTCTACATGAAATTACAGTGGTTTTATTGACTGGAACCAACTGTGATTATAGTACTGAAGTCTATCTCCTTTGGCTCCTCACACCTCTTGTGTCAGAGAAAGTCCAAGGGTAGGACAACTGTTGAAATGTGAGAATCAAACTTACTACAGGGTGTTTCACTTGCTTTTGGCCCCAAAGTTTTTCTTGTAACTTTTAAAGTAATTGACGTAATTTAGTGAAATGTGACACAGACATACCTTGGTCTATGAGAAATATGAGGAAGTCAAAGTAAGTGTTGGAAGTGTTCGCCATTAGCATCCAGGCCAGCTTGAACATGTCGCTCCATGTTATGGAAGGTTATGGAAGGTTTTAACCAACATATTGGGAGTCACAGGCTCAATTTCCTGCTGAATGTTTTCTCTCAACACACACAGACACGATGAATGTAGATGCCAGCACGGTCAGAAGCAGGAATACCTATTGACTAGCAGTGGCGGCTCCAGAGAGTAATAGAGGAACCATACCAACTGCCATCCTCACTGGTATCCTCACTGGCAGTTGGTGGGGCTCCCTATTTGAATTTTGGACTGCACTGCTGACTAGGGTGCATGCGTGAACAGCTGGCCTGGATGCTAATTGTGAACACTTTCAACACTTGCTATGACTTCCTCATGTTTCCCATAGATCAAGGTATGTCTGTGTCACATTTCAATAAAATAAGTTTATTACTTAAGACAAACTTTGGGGCAAATAGAGAATAAAACACTTTGTATTATAGTGGGTACAAGCCAAGGTGTGTAAAATAGGTATTGGTCTGTTGTGTACATAGGTGCTTTATGCTGGGCTGTGTATTTTGGGCAAAAATTAAATTTTTTTGCAGCTTGGCAGCAGGAGCTGACACCAGCTTCAGATGGCTTTAGCCTGCTCCTATCTATTGGAAGAGTGTCCAAAGAGTGAAGAGTGATATATTTGGATCCCTCCACCTCCTACATTAGTGTTCCAATTACTAGAATGTTGTAAAACAATCACACTAGACACTAGACAAAGCACAGGGGAAAGAGGGGATGAATTTAGCACCTTGCTTGCTGGGTGCCTGTGAGCTGTACGTGGCATGCCTCGAGCCAAAGTTTTTGCCCTTCTGCTCAACGGGAGGTTTCTGTCCTCCCTGAGCTCGTCTTAGGACACCTGCGTTATGGTATGAATGGTCAAACCAGTCAAGCTCACCACCTGCAATGAGGCATTATGGATTATGACCCTCTGCTCTGAGATGGTCATAAAGCCAAGCACAGAAGTGAGTACTGGGGGTAGGTGGAGCCAGGTCACTCACTTATTTCCCTCATCAATTATTGAACTTCCAAGGGCAGTTCTGTTAGTGGCCCACTCACTGACTGGCCAGCCCAATTGTGGAGTGCTGGGGACAGATTGCTATGTGCATGGTAACCCCTTTGATAGGAACGTTTACCCCCTGCTACTTGCAGAGGCCCCCCTTTCTGGCTCTGCAGGGATGAAACACATCTACCAAATAGAGGGAGTGGTGTCCTGCTAACCTCTATATCATTTGCTTTATATGTGTTAGACATGAGTGGGTTTTGCAGGTGTAAGCTCTTTTTTTGAAGAGACTCTTTTTTGGGGGTTTATATATAATTAAATATTAGGGACATCTAGAGGGGACTGGTGGCATATAAAAAGCATCCAGAGTCGTCCAATTCCATATAAGGGGCATCTAAATGGTGATTGATATCATGTACGTGCCATCTGGTGGGGACTGGTGGCATATAAAAGGCAACTTGATAGGTATGGTTTCTTATAAAAGGTATCTGTAGGGTCTGGCATCTAAGGAGCATCCTGAGGGATTTGATGCATATAAGGGGTATGTAGTGGAGTCTGGTGCATATAAGAGACATTTGGTGGGGTCTGGTGGCAATATAAGCAGTATGTGGTGAGGTCTGATGGCATATGAGAGGCATATGATAGGGTCTGATGACTGAGAAGGAGCATCTGAATGGATTTCAAACATAAAAGGTATGTGGTGGGATCTGGTGGCATATAAGAGGCATTTGGTGGGGTCTGCATTTGTGGGTGGCAATATAAGCAGTATGTTGTGGGGTCTGATGGAATATGACAGGCATATTGTAGGGTCTGATATCAGATAAGGAGCATGTGGTGGGATCTGATGGCTTATAAGGGGCATGTGGTGGGGTCTTATGACATATAAGGGGCATTTGGTGTGGTCTGATGACATCCAAGAGGAATATAGAGGGGTCTGATGGCATATAAGGGGCATGTAAACAGTTCTGATGGCATATAATGCTCACATGGAGGGATCTGATGGCTTATAAGGAGCACATGGGTAGGTCTGAGGGGCATTTAAGGGGCATGTGTGTGAAGAGGTTATGATAGTACCCAGAAAATTATGGGTCCCTGGAACTCGCATAATTAGGAACTCGATGTAATCATTATCATTTCCATACATACTGGGTCAGGAAACACGATTCCCATTTAATTAATAAACTATGGTTGTAGAGGTGTTGTTTTTAATTTGTGTATATTGTAAGTGAAACTTTGCCCTATTTGTAAACATTGTATAAAAAATTGTTTTTACTGCACTATCAGGCTCTGTATATATAATAATGCAATTTCTGAACTGAGAACTAACACATATGCTTGCATATCCTATGTTTCTGGTAGGCATACATACAAGTTTATGCCTGGTATAAGTAATACTCTTTTTTTTTAAGTTATTCTAAATACAGATGCAAGTACGCTTTTCTTGCATGTCTCTCCCTATATGCTAAAGTATCATATTCGTGCACCTTTCAATCAGCCACTTTGCCTTTAAGAGGTTTATTCACTAAGCGATGGTTTATGAAACCTGGTGTTTCCGATTATGGTTATGTTCGAAATTTAAAAGGGCAGTGATTTACTAGCAAAACACAGCTAGTAAAAGCATTGTTCTTTTACATTTCTGGCATAAACACAATTGGAAGCCCCGGGTTTTTAGAACCCAACGCTTAGTACTATAAATAAACCCCTAAGGCTTTAAATTTCTCTTGTGACTGTATTATTGCTATTATTATTACTACTATTACTAGTATCTTTTACTTATTTAGCACCACCATGCAGGGGCGTTTTAAGAGAAGAGGGGACCCGTGTGCAGACTCAGTACGGGCCCCCTCCTCTCTCTGGTGGTCCCGAGGTGCAGTAGATTCTGGCTTAGTACTAGAATCCCCCTCCTCGCGGACCCGCCAATCACAGGCTTTTCCTGTAAAGGGGCGGGGCCTAATGACAGATACAGTCTGGCCCCGCCCCCTGAAGCTGAGTGCAGCATCTCCTCTCTGGGGTGCTCCTGGAGAGGATTTGTGAAAAGTAGGTAAGAATGATCTGCATATGAAGTGCTATGATGCAGCGGCCGAGGCTTTTTATCACTCCAAACACCGTTGTGCTGCATCCGCGACTTTCTTCGTGTTTAAAACTAATTTCTGTGCGGTGAAAGTCGCAGCCTAGTGTCTCTAGTACACTTTGTTTCATCTGCGCAATTTAAAGAAAAGGTTGCTACACTGCACTGCTTTGCTTATCTCAATCCCTCTGGGCGTCTCACGCAGTATGGCATATTGGGGCTTGGTGTATGAGGACACATCTGTAGTTATGATAATTACAATTTATACCAAAAAAGGTGCAAATACAGAATATTGTTGTGTACAGTAACTCCTGGAACGGTACCCTGCAGCCAGTGTTGCTGCGGCGGTGCCGCCCAAAGCGTGCTTTGGATGCTCCAAGCAGGCACCCTGCAGTCTGTGCAGCCACTCGGAGTGTCCTCATGAACCGGCAGTGCTGCACTTCCCAGGCCGGTGGCCCCGCCCCCTCTGTGTTACATCATGAACTTAGGGAATGGGGCTACCGGCACAGGGCGCTTTGGTACCCTATTACACTGCTGCTTGCTAATCATTGGCAGAAGTCGTTGATAGCAGTGCTGTGGGTGGGATATAGAAATGTATTTACAATGATCATATCTGTGTAAAGCCTGCTGAAAGATTTGTATAAGTAATTCCACTTGTAATTGTTAGGATGTGATTACAACTCAGAGTTTTGTGTTCAGCCGATATATTTTTTTACTTATATTTGCATAGACAAGACAGGTTTTACAGTTTATGGAAAAAGATATATCTATTAAATAATTTAGTTGTAGTAGTAAACAGGTGTTAGTAATATGTATAGCAACTATGGTATTATATGTCAGCATGGAAACTAGCTTTACTGGTTTATTAAAAATAATGAGCTATACAGTGCAAACATTTTTGTTACAAAAGAAAAACTTTTTTTTCTGACACACACACACACACTACTTTAATTAGACTTAGAATCTAGGCTACACAAATTAATTAAAATGTATTGCCGAGGCTTATAATGGTAATGGTTTTTGATATGATGAACAGTTTATGTCGCATATACTAGAAAAATAGACGGAAGAAGAAATTTTGCATAAATGTATGTATTTGGAATGGTTCACACATACGCAATGTGTACGGGATCCTTTCTGTGTGATAACATGAATATCACAGGAATCTCGCCTCATTGCTTATTGATGCTGAAGGTCATGTGAAATATGTTCAGTGCATTGAGAAACCTCAGTCCATGATACTGCCCCACAGAGACATGCTATTAACTCAACTATTTTCTGATGTGTAGTTTTTTATTTGTTTGTATTATATTGCTTGTATCTGTTTCCCAGTAGATGAAATAAGATATTGATTCTTGTAGTCTGAGAACAAAACATAAATGTGAGGGTAGTAGTGGTGTTGACATTTTTCTCACAAGCTACAGTACATTGAAGAGGGCAATTTCAGATACAGTATTATTATTATCGTTTATTCATATGGCACCTTAAGGGATCCATAGCCAGGGCAGCAGGAAGATGATAATGCACTTTGTGCTAGCTCTGACCCTGAACATATGCAGGGCGGCACCTAACATCTTTCTGTTTTAATCATTCACACACACTTGTGGTGCTTTTGGTAGCCTTCTCCTCTTTGGTCCCTGGCATCTCCTCTCTGCATTGATCACCACCCCCTTCCATCTAATCCCTGGCAGTTACTGCAAATTGAGAGGAGATGGGTTCGAGTCCCTGGTATGACAGTGTTGAGAAATTTGTGTATTAAATAAAGGAGATTGGAAATGAAGGTGCACATATTCTCTTGTACTTACAGGAGGCATCCTGTCTGTGAATGTGAGAGGTGCTGGGGTCAAGTCCTAGCACCTCTGATTTATAATAAAGGATAATTTATAATAAAGGATAATTTAACTGTCAAATAGCGCTCATGTATATGTGATATAACAGCATTGGTATCCAAGTCCATTTTCTTGGAGTGTTCTGAATGTCAGTATAGGTGTTATTTATTTCATCTGGGTGGCAGGATTGATCGCCCATGCTCTTTCTGGTCCAGGGCACCAAAACGTCTAGTTACGGCTCTGAACATATGATATCACAATGAGGGGGCAGGGCTACCAGGACCACTGAGAAGCTGAGCTCCTGGAGAATCCAAAGGACATTCTAAGCGGCTCTGCGGCGGCTTGTCACTGGGACACTTAGGCCACATTCCAGGCACCCTGCATGCCAAATACAGGTAAATGGGCCAGCGATGGTCCATAATTACAGTCAAATCCTTAGCTCTGTACATAGGGGAGAGCATGCAACAAAATATGTAACTGCATTAGATGCAAAAAGTTTAGAAATTAACATTAGACAAAGTTCTAAATCATAATTCACAGATTACTTTAGGAGAGAGGGCCCTGCTTGTGAGAGCTTTACATTCTAGATGGAATTTATGCAGACAGAAAAATGGAAAGGGGGCAGAGCTGTGTAATACAGAGGCTGGAAGGTTAGGAGGAGGGATGGTAAGCATGAATGAAAAGCATACTTGCCTACCCTCCTGATTCGGCCGGGAGCCACCCGAAAATTGGAAAGGCAGGCAAGCCACCTGGCAGCCGCCAAACCCTCCGTCTCCCCCCCTCAGTGATTATAAGAGGATCCCCACAGCGGGGGGCGGTGATGCGATTCGGTCCCGCCCTCTGCTTCACAATGCCGGTAATCTCGGCATTGTGTAGAGGGGACGAGGCAAAAATGATGCCCCCTTGATTTGCCGATCTGGCTGAACCCTCCCGGAAAGGGGTAGCCCGAAAATCGGCAACCCTGATGAAAAGGTAAGTTTCAAGATAAGGCTAGGTGAGAGTCTGAGCATGGGTAGGCATTCTGGAGGTTGGGAGCAGTGCAGCAGAAATGTATATTGAGGACAACTTGTCACCTGAATCTACTATTGTTTTAAATGCAATACTGAGCACTGTGCATTTCACTATGTTGAATAAATTATGTAGTTGGCGCTGTAAAACACAGAACAGTATAGAATACAATGCTTACCATTTATTTCCTCTTCCCCCTTGGCTTTACCTCTATATTTTCACTGAAACAGTAGCGACGTCTCCAAACTGTAATGTTGGGAGGTGTTGACTGTATTTACAATTGTTTGTAAGCACACTGGAAACACAACTAGACATCAAAGGATGATAACATGAAACCAGGCACCGTATTTATAATAAATACTGTCATGAAAGTGCATTGCATGGCATAGTTTTATGGTTTAAAAACAATTACAATAGTACTGCCCAAATGTACTACTTGCGTCAGTAGTTTGAGCTTCTGACACTTGAAGCTCTTGTGATTGAAGTGGCAAATTGAGGGCATTTACATAAGTGAAGTACGGCAGATATGTTAAGAATATCCACTGGAGATTTTTTTAAGATACTTGTATCTTTGAGATACGTTCCTTAGCAAGACAGGTACTGAATTTCAGTTAATAATTAATAAGTATTTCTACATATAGTATATTCACTGGACACATCTAGACAATCAACTTATGATTGTATACATCTTATGTAAGTAACTGTTAATTAGGACTGTTGAGAGGTACTGTAAGGCAGACAAATACATTTATCAGATACCCATAGTGGTCAAGGAGACACCAGGTCATGTGGTGTCCTGAAGCCCAGGTCCCACCCTTTTTCTACCTGTATAAGCTATCCTGCTTGTTGAGACAGAGCAGTTATTGGCCTATAATTAGATTATAACCCTTGTAGTTTGCTTTCTCCTCTGGATGCTAATTGGCTGCCAGCAGTCCGAAGCACACAGAGAACTTGGGCAATCACCAAGTAATAGACTAATATGACAGAAGCTCTAGATGGGAGGGAAGTATGGAAATGCTGACTGGAAGAAGCATAAAGCGGTAGCTACAAATGTAGAATTTACCCTACAGGGCATCAAGTATGGCTCAGCTTGCAATAATTGTCAACATTGTAGCTTAAGCTTTAGTAATTGGTAGCAGTGTGACATAGGTTTGTTGTATTCGATACCAGTGTAGCTCAGCTTTGTAATAATTGACTACAGTGTGTCACACGTTTGCAGTAATTGGCTCCATTGTGACACAAGCTTGTAATAATTGGCTCCAATGTGACGCCGGTTTGTAGTAATCGGCATTACTATGATTTAGCCACATTCACTGTTTTTCTTTTTTCCAGTTTGCTAAATTCAGTAACTATGCTTTGAAATGTACATACAATCTCTGTCTCTAAGGCAGAGATGGAAATAAAATGAATGTACATTTATCAGAAGTTAGGTGCACGGAAAAATAATGTATTTTCTTTTTTTATTAAATTGTGTTTATTTATGAATTTGGAAGTTACACCCACAAAAACACGATGGAGACAGAACAAACGTGTACAATTTCAGATAACATTGCAAAGATCCGATACATAGGAAGACGGGGATAAAAAAGAGAAAACATCATATTTGTGAAAACTTGTAGAAACATGGTAAAAAGCAGCAGGTCATGTGGGTGGCATATCAAAAGAAACAAAACAAAAAGGAAAGGAGAAACTGGAGTACCTACTACTCAAACAGTTAAAATAACAATAGTTAAAAAGGGCAAATAGTAGCAATCACTATCGCCATACATATTAGCCCCATATGGCATGATAATAGCGAAACAGGTACCCAAAGGCGCCATTCAGGCCCACGTAACAAAATCAGGAGAACAGTAAGGCTAATGAATTTAAACTCTAGTCTGACGAAAGAATCAGTCAGTGTAATTTTCTAAAAAAAAATATAAATAGTCTGAATAGGATGTACCCCAGCATCCAACACCAGACCAGGCCACTCTGATATATAAACCTGCCTTCATCAAGCATTCGTATAGCAGACATGTACCAGACCAATAGTAATAAAACAAACAAAATACACATCAGCCATTATATTTGGAGCATGGAC
>JAUIMM010002489.1:0-186413 GCA_031769625.1 Taudactylus pleione | reverse complement strand
AAATGTGATGTGAAATGGTTTTTCTCCCATGTTGCGTTTAAGAGAAAACAGCAAATGCTCGTTTTAGGCCAAAATGCATTGAAACGAATGGAAACAACAAAAGCGCATACTTTGTGATATCTCCTCTTGTAGCAAACACAGACAGCTCAAAATTTCACAGATTGTGTTGAAGACGAAGACCCACAAATGTAATGTGAAATGGTTTTTCTCCCATGTTGCATTTAAGAGAAAACAGCAAATGCTTGTTTTAGTCCAAAATGCATTGAAACCAATGGAAACAACAAAAGAGCATACTTTGTGATATCTCCTCTTGTAGCAAACACAGACAGCTCAAAATTTCACAGATTGTGTTGAAGACCAAGAACCACAAATGTGATGTGAAATGGTTTTTCTCCCTTGTTGTGTTTAACAGAAAACAGCAAATGCTCGTTTTATGTCAAAATGCATTGAAACCAATGGAAACAACAAAAGCGCATAGTTTGTGATATCTCCTCTTGTAGCAAACACAGACATCTCAAAATTTCACATATTGTGTTGAAGACTAAGACACACAAACATTATGTGAAATGGTTTTTCTCCCATGTTGTGTTTAACAGAAAACAGCAAATGCTCATTTTAGGCCAAAATGCATTGAAACCAATGGAAACAACAAAAAGCGCAATCTTTGTGATATCTCCTCTTGTAGCAAACACAGACAGCACAAAATTTCACAGATTGTGTTGAACACCAAGACCCACAAATGTGATGTGAATTGGTTTTTCTCCCATGTTGCTTTTAAGAGAAAACAGCAAATGCTCGTTTTAGGCCAAAATGCATTGAAAGCAATGTAAACAACAATAATGCATACTTTGTGATAACTCCTCTTGTAGCAAACACAGACAGCTCAAAATTTCACAGATTGTGTTGAAGACCAAGACCCACAAATGTGATGTGAAATGGTTTTTCTCCCATGTTGCATTTAAGAGAAAACAGCAAATGCTCGTTTTAGGCCAAAATGCATTGAAACCAATGTAAACAACAATAATGCATACTGTGTGGTATCTCCTCTTGTAGCAAACACAGACAGTTCAAAATTTCACAGATTGTGTTGAATACCAAGACCCACAAATGTGATGTGAAATGGTTTTTCTCCCATGTTGCATTTAAGAGAAAACAGCAAATGCTCATTTTAGGCCAAAATGCATTGAAACCAATGGAAACAACAAAAGCGCATACTGTGTGGTATCTCCTCTTGTAGCAAACACAGACAGCTCAAAATTTCACAGATTGTGTTGAAGACCAAGACCCACAAATGTGATGTGAAATGGTTTTTCTCCCATGTTGCTTTTAAGAGAAAACAGCAAATGCTCGTTTTAGTCCAAAATGCATTGAAAGCAATGTAAACAACAATAATGCATACTTTGTGATAACTCCTCTTGTAGCAAACACAGACAGCTCAAAATTTCACAGATTGTGTTGAAGACCAAGATCCACAAATGTGATGTGAAATGGTTTTTCTCCCATGTTGCATTTAAGAGAAAACAGCAAATGCTCATTTTAGGCCAAAATGCATTGAAACCAATGGAAACAACAAAAGCGCATACTTTGTGATATCTCCTCTTGTAGCAAACACAGACAGCTCAAAATTTCACAGATTGTGTTGAAGACCAAGACCCACAAATGTGATGTGAAATGGTTTTTCTCCCATGTTGCTTTTAAGAGAAAACAGCAAATGCTCGTTTTAGGCCAAAATGCATTGAAAGCAATGTAAACAACAATAATGCATACTTTGTGATAACTCTTCTTGTAGCAAACACAGACAGCTCAAAATTTCACAGATTGTGTTGAAGACCAAGACCCACAAATGTGATGTGAAATGGTTTTTCTCCCATGTTGCGTTTAAGAGAAAACAGCAAATGCTCGTTTTATGTCAAAATGCATTGAAACCTATGGAAACAACAAAAGCGCATAGTTTGTGATATCTCCTCTTGTAGCAAACACAGACATCTCAAAATTTCACAGATTGTGTTGAAGACCAAGACCCACAAACGTTATGTGAAATGGTTTTTCTCCCATGTTGTGTTTAACAGAAAACAGCAAATGCTCATTTTAGGCCAAAATGCATTGAAACCAATGGAAACAACAAAAAGCGCAATCTTTGTGATATCTCCTCTTGTAGCAAACACAGACAACACAAAATTTCACAAATTGTGTTGAAGACCAAGATCCACAAATGTGATGTGAAATGGTTTTTCTCCCATGTTGCATTTAAGAGAAAACAGCAAATGCTCATTTTAGGCCAAAATGCATTGAAACCAATGGAAACAACAAAAGTGCATACTTTGTGATATCTCCTCTTGTAGCAAACACAGACAGCTCAAAATTTCACAGATTGTGTTGAAGACCAAGACCCACAAATGTGATGTGAAATGGTTTTTCTCCCATGTTGCTTTTAAGAGAAAACAGCAAATGCTCATTTTAGGCCAAAATGCATTGAAACCAATGGAAACAACAAAAAGCGCAATCTTTGTGATATCTCCTCTTGTAGCAAACACAGACAGCCCAAAATTTCACAGGTTGTGTTGAAGAGCAAGACCCACAAATGTGATGTGAAATGGTTTTTCTCCCATGTTGCTTTTAAGAGAAAACAGCAAATGCACGTTTTAGGCCAAAATGCATTGAAAGCAATGTAAACAACAATAATGCATACTTTGTGATAACTCCTCTTGTAGCAAACACAGACAGCTCAAAATTTCATAGATAGTGTTGAAAATCAAGACCCACAAATGTGATGTGAAATGGTTTTTCTCCCATGTTGCGTTTAAGAGAAAACAGCTAATGCTCGTTTTAGGCCAAAATGCATTGAAACCAATGTAAACAACAATAATGCATACTTTGTGATAACTCCTCTTGTAGCAAACACAGACAGCTCAAAATTTCACGGATTGTGTTGAAGACCAAGACCCACAAATTTGATGTGAAATGGTTTTTCTCCCATGTTGCTTTTAAGAGAAAAGAGCAAATGCTCGTTTTAGACTAAAATGCATTGAAGCCAATGGAAACAAAAGTGCATACTTTGTGATATCTCCTCTTGTAGCAAACACAGACAACACAAAATTTCACAGATTGTGTTGAAGACCAAGACCCACAAATGTGATGTGAAATGGTTTTTCTCCCATGTTGCTTTTAAGAGAAAACAGCAAATGCTCGTTTCAGGCCAAAATGCATTGAAAGCAATGGAAACAACAAAAGCGAATACTTTGTGATATCTCCTCTTGTAGCGAACACAGACAGCTGAAAATTTCACGGGATGTGTTGAAGATCAAGACCCACAAGAGTGATGTGAAATGGTTTTTCTCCCTTGTTGCGTTTAAGAGAAAACAGCAAATGCTCATTTTAGGTCAAAATGCATTGAAACGAATGGAAACAACAAAAGCGCATACTTTGTGATATCTCCTCTTGTAGCAAACACAGACATCTCAAACTTTCACAGATTGTGTTGAAGACCAAGACCCACAAACGTTATGTGAAATGGTTTTTTCTCCCATGTTGTGTTTAACAGAAAACAGCAAATGCTCTTTTTAGGCCAAAATGCATTGAAAGCAATGTAAACAACAAAAGAGCATACTTTGTGATATCTCCTCTTGTAGCAAACACAGACAGCTCAAAATTTCACAGATTGTGTTGAAGACCAAGAACCACAAATGTGATGTGAAATGGTTTTTCTCCCTTGTTGTGTTTAACAGAAAACAGCAAATGCTCTTTTTAGGCCAAAATGCATTGAAACCAATGGAAACAATAAAAAGCGCAATCTTTGTGATAACTCCTCTTGTAGCAAACACAGACAGCACAAAATTTCACAGATTGTGTTGAAGACCAAGATCCACAAATGTGATGTGAAATGGTTTTTCTCCCATGTTGCATTTAAGAGAAAACAGCAAATGCTCATTTTAGGCCAAAATGCATTGAAACCAATGGAAACAACAAAAGTGCATACTTTGTGATATCTCCTCTTGTAGCAAACACAGACAGCTCAAAATTTCACAGATTGTGTTGAAGACCAAGACCCACAAATATGATGTGAAATGGTTTTTCTGCCATGTTGTTTTTAAGAGAAAACAGCAAATGCTCATTTTAGGCCAAAATGCATTGAAAGCAATGTAAACAACAATAATGCATACTTTGTGATAACTCCTCTAGTAGCAAACACAGACAGCTCAAAATTTCACAGATTGTGTTGAAGACCAAGACCCACAAATGTGATGTGAAATGGTTTTTCTCCCATGTTGCGTTTAAGAGAAAACAGCAAATTGCTCGTTTTAGGCCAAAATGCATTGAAACGAATGGAAACAACAAAAGCGCATACTTTGTGATATCTCCTCTTGTAGCAAACACAGACAGCTCAAAATTTCACAGATTGTGTTGAAGACGAAGATCCACAAATGTAATGTGAAATGGTTTTTCTCCCATGTTGCATTTAAGAGAAAACAGCAAATGCTTGTTTTAGTCCAAAATGCATTGAAACCAATGGAAACAACAAAAGAGCATACTTTGTGATATCTCCTCTTGTATCAAACACAGACAGCTCAAAATTTCACAGATTGTGTTGAAGACCAAGAACCACAAATGTGATGTGAAATGGTTTTTCTCCCTTGTTGTGTTTAACAGAAAACAGCAAATGCTCGTTTTATGTCAAAATGCATTGAAACCAATGGGAAACAACAAAAGCGCATAGTTTGTGATATCTCCTCTTGTAGCAAACACAGACATCTCAAAATTTCACATATTGTGTTGAAGACTAAGACACACAAACGTTATGTGAAATGGTTTTTCTCCCATGTTGTGTTTAACAGAAAACAGCAAATGCTCATTTTAGGCCAAAATGCATTGAAACCAATGGAAACAACAAAAAAGCGCAATCTTTGTGATATCTCCTCTTGTAGCAAACACAGACAGCTCAAAATTTCACAGATTGTGTTGAAGACCAAGACCCACAAATGTGATGTGAAATGGTTTTTCTCCCATGTTGCTTTTAAGAGAAAACAGCAAATGCTCATTTTTGGCCAAAATGCATTGAAAGCAATGTAAACAACAATAATGCATACTTTGTGATAACTCCTCTTGTAGCAAACACAGACAGCTCAAAATTTCACAGATTGTGTTGAAGACCAAGACCCACAAATGTGATGTGAAATGGTTTTTCTCCATGTTGCGTTTAAGAGAAAACAGCAAATGCTCGTTTTAGGCCAAAATGCATTGAAACGAATGGAAACAACAAAAGCGCATACTTTGTGATATCTCCTCTTGTAGCAAACACAGACAGCTCAAAATTTCACAGATTGTGTTGAAGACGAAGACCCACAAATGTAATGTGAAATGGTTTTTCTCCCATGTTGCATTTAAGAGAAAACAGCAAATGCTCATTTTAGGCCAAAATGCATTGAAAGCAATGTAAACAACAATAATGCATACTTTGTGATAACTCCTCTTGTAGCAAACACAGACAGCTCAAAATTTCACAGATTGTGTTGAAGACCAAGACCCACAAATGTGATGTGAAATGGTTTTTCTCCATGTTGCGTTTAAGAGAAAACAGCAAATGCTCGTTTTAGGCCAAAATGCATTGAAACGAATGGAAACAACAAAAGCGCATACTTTGTGATATCTCCTCTTGTAGCAAACACAGACAGCTCAAAATTTCACAGATTGTGTTGAAGACTAAGACCCACAAATGTAATGTGAAATGGTTTTTCTCCCATGTTGCATTTAAGAGAAAACAGCAAATGCTTGTTTTAGTCCAAAATGCATTGAAACCAATGGAAACAACAAAAGAGCATACTTTGTGATATCTCCTCTTGTAGCAAACACAGACAGCTCAAAATTTCACAGATTGTGTTGAAGACCAAGAACCACAAATGTGATGTGAAATGGTTTTTCTCCCTTGTTGTGTTTAACAGAAAACAGCAAATGCTCGTTTTATGTCAAAATGCATTGAAACCAATGGAAACAACAAAAGCGCATACTTGTGATATCTCCTCTTGTAGCAAACACAGACATCTCAAAATTTCACATATTGTGTTGAAGACCAAGAAACACAAATGTTATGTGAAATGGTTTTTCTCCCATGTTGTGTTTAACAGAAATCAGCAAATGCTCATTTTAGGCCAAAATGCATTGAAACCAATGGAAACAACAAAAAGCGCAATCTTTGTGATATCTCCTCTTGTAGCAAACACAGACAGCTCAAAATTTCACAGATTGTGTTGAAGACCAAGACCCACAAATGTGATGTGAAATGGTTTTTCTCCCATGTTGCGTTTAAGAGAAAACAGCAAATGCTCGTTTTAGGCCAAAATGCATTGAAACCAATGTAAACAACAATAATGCATACTTTGTGATAACTCCTCTTGTAGCAAACACAGACAGCTCAAAATTTCACAGATAGTGTTGAAGACCAAGACCCACAAATGTGATGTGAAATGGTTTTTCTCCCATGTTGCGTTTAAGAGAAAACAGCTAATGCTCGTTTTAGGCCAAAATGCATTGAAACCAATGTAAACAACAATAATGCATACTTTGTGATAACTCCTCTTGTAGCAAACACAGACAGCTCAAAATTTCACGGATTGTGTTGAACACCAAGACCCACAAATGTGATGTGAAATGGTTTTTCTTCCATGTTGCTTTTAAGAGAAAAGAGCAAATGCTCGTTTTAGACTAAAATGCATTGAAGCCAATGGAAACAAAAGTGCATACTTTGTGATATCTCCTCTTGTAGCAAACACAGACATCTCAAAATTTCACAGATTGTGTTGAAGACCAAGACCCACAAACGTTATGTGAAATCGTTTTTCTCCCATGTTGTGTTTAACAGAAAACAGCAAATGCTCATTTTAGGCCAAAATGCATTGAAAAAAATGGAAACAACAAAAAGCGCAATCTTTGTGATATCTCCTCTTGTAGCAAACACAGACAACACAAAATTTCACAGATTGTGTTGAAGACCAAGACCCACAAATGTGATGTGAAATGGTTTTTCTCCCATGTTGCTTTTAAGAGAAAACAGCAAATGCTCGTTTTAGGCCAAAATGCATTGAAAGCAATGGAAACAACAAAAGCGAATACTTTGTGATATCTCCTCTTGTAGCGAACACAGACAGCTCAAAATTTCACGGGATGTGTTGAAGATCAAGACCCACAAACGTTATGTGAAATGGTTTTTCTCCCATGTTGTGTTTAACAGAAAACAGCAAATGCTCATTTTAGGCCAAAATGCATTGAAACCAATGGAAACAACAAAAAGCGCAATCTTTGTGATATCTCCTCTTGTAGCAAACACAGACAGCTCAAAATTTCACAGATTGTGTTGAAGACCAAGACCCACAAATGTGATGTGAAATGGTTTTGCTCCCATGTTGCTTTTAAGAGAAAACAGCAAATGCTCATTTTTGGCCAAAATGCATTGAAAGCAATGTAAACAACAATAATGCATACTTTGTGATAACTCCTCTTGTAGCAAACACAGACAGCTCAAAATTTCACAGATTGTGTTGAAGACCAAGACCCACAAATGTGATGTGAAATGGTTTTTCTCCCATGTTGCGTTTAAGAGAAAACAGCAAATGCTCGTTTTAGGCCAAAATGCATTGAAACGAATGGAAACAACAAAAGCGCATACTTTGTGATATCTCCTCTTGTAGCAAACACAGACAGCTCAAAATTTCACAGATTGTGTTGAAGACGAAGACCCACAAATGTAATGTGAAATGGTTTTTCTCCCATGTTGCATTTAAGAGAAAACAGCAAATGCTCGTTTTAGTCCAAAATGCATTGAAACCAATGGAAACAACAAAAGAGCATACTTTGTGATATCTCCTCTTGTAGCAAACACAGACAGCTCAAAATTTCACAGATTGTGTTGAAGACCAAGAACCACAAATGTGATGTGAAATGGTTTTTCTCCCTTGTTGTGTTTAACAGAAAACAGCAAATGCTCTTTTTAGGCCAAAATGCATTGAAACCAATGGAAACAATAAAAAGCGCAATCTTTGTGATAACTCCTCTTGTAGCAAACACAGACAGCACAAAATTTCACAGATTGTGTTGAAGACCAAGATCCACAAATGTGATGTGAAATGGTTTTTCTCCCATGTTGCATTTAAGAGAAAACAGCAAATGCTCATTTTAGGCCAAAATGCATTGAAACACAATGGAAACAACAAAAGTGCATACTTTGTGATATCTCCTCTTGTAGCAAACACAGACAGCTCAAAATTTCACAGATTGTGTTGAAGACCAAGACCCACAAATATGATGTGAAATGGTTTTTCTCCCATGTTGCTTTTAAGAGAAAACAGCAAATGCTCATTTTAGGCCAAAATGCATTGAAAGCAATGTAAACAACAATAATGCATACTTTGTGATAACTCCTCTTGTAGCAAACACAGACAGCTCAAAATTTCACAGATTGTGTTGAAGACCAAGACCCACAAATGTGATGTGAAATGGTTTTTCTCCCATGTTGCGTTTAAGAGAAAACAGCAAATGCTCGTTTTAGGCCAAAATGCATTGAAACGAATGGAAACAACAAAAGCGCGTACTTTGTGATATCTCCTCTTGTAGCAAACACAGACAGCTCAAAATTTCACAGATTGTGTTGAAGACGAAGACCCACAAATGTAATGTGAAATGGTTTTTCTCCCATGTTGCATTTAAGAGAAAACAGCAAATGCTTGTTTTAGTCCAAAATGCATTGAAACCAATGGAAACAACAAAAGAGCATACTTTGTGATATCTCCTCTTGTAGCAAACACAGACAGCTCAAAATTTCACAGATTGTGTTGAAGACCAAGAACCACAAATGTGATGTGAAATGGTTTTTCTCCCTTGTTGTGTTTAACAGAAAACAGCAAATGCTCGTTTTATGTCAAAATGCATTGAAACCAATGGAAACAACAAAAGCGCATAGTTTGTGATATCTCCTCTTGTAGCAAACACAGACATCTCAAAATTTCACATATTGTGTTGAAGACTAAGACACACAAACGTTATGTGAAATGGTTTTTCTCCCATGTTGTGTTTAACAGAAAACAGCAAATGCTCATTTTAGGCCAAAATGCATTGAAACCAATGGAAACAACAAAAAGCGCAATCTTTGTGATATCTCCTCTTGTAGCAAACACAGACAGCTCAAAATTTCACAGATTGTGTTGAAGACCAAGACCCACAAATGTGATGTGAAATGGTTTTTCTCCCATGTTGCTTTTAAGAGAAAACAGCAAATGCTCATTTTTGGCCAAAATGCATTGAAAGCAATGTAAACAACAATAATGCATACTTTGTGATAACTCCTCTTGTAGCAAACACAGACAGCTCAAAATTTCACAGATTGTGTTGAAGACCAAGACCCACAAATGTGATGTGAAATGGTTTTTCTCCCATGTTGCGTTTAAGAGAAAACAGCAAATGCTCATTTTAGGCCAAAATGCATTGAAACGAATGGAAACAACAAAAGCGCATACTTTGTTATATCTCCTCTTGTAGCAAACACAGACAGCTCAAAATTTCACAGATTGTGTTGAAGACGAAGACCCACAAATGTAATGTGAAATGGTTTTTCTCCCATGTTGCATTTAAGAGAAAACAGCAAATGCTCGTTTTAGTCCAAAATGCATTGAAACCAATGGAAACAACAAAAGAGCATACTTTGTGATATCTCCTCTTGTAGCAAACACAGACAGCTCAAAATTTCACAGATTGTGTTGAAGACCAAGAACCACAAATGTGATGTGAAATGGTTTTTCTCCCTTGTTGTGTTTAACAGAAAACAGCAAATGCTCGTTTTATGTCAAAATGCATTGAAACCAATGGAAACAACAAAAGCGCATAGTTTGTGATATCTCCTCTTGTAGCAAACACAGACATCTCAAAATTTCACATATTGTGTTGAAGACCAAGAAACACAAATGTTATGTGAAATGGTTTTTCTCCCATGTTGTGTTTAACAGAAAACAGCAAATGCTCATTTTAGGCCAAAATGCATTGAAACCAATGGAAACAACAAAAAGCGCAATCTTTGTGATATCTCCTCTTGTAGCAAACACAGACAGCTCAAAATTTCACAGATAGTGTTGAAGACCAAGACCCACAAATGTGATGTGAAATGGTTTTTCTCCCATGTTGCGTTTAAGAGAAAACAGCTAATGCTCGTTTTAGGCCAAAATGCATTGAAACCAATGTAAACAACAATAATGCATACTTTGTGATAACTCCTCTTGTAGCAAACACAGACAGCTCAAAATTTCACGGATTGTGTTGAAGACCAAGACCCACATATGTGATGTGAAATGGTTTTTCTCCCATGTTGCTTTTAAGAGAAAAGAGCAAATGCTCGTTTTAGACTAAAATGCATTGAAGCCAATGGAAACAAAAGTGCATACTTTGTGATATCTCCTCTTGTAGCAAACACAGACATCTCAAAATTTCACAGATTGTGTTGAAGACCAAGACCCACAAACGTTATGTGAAATCGTTTTTCTCCCATGTTGTGTTTAACAGAAAACAGCAAATGATCATTTTAGGCCAAAACGCATTGAAAAAAATGGAAACAACAAAAAGCGCAATCTTTGTGATATCTCCTCTTGTAGCAAACACAGACAACACAAAATTTCACAGATTGTGTTGAAGACCAAGACCCACAAATGTGATGTGAAATGGTTTTTCTCCCATGTTGCGTTTAAGAGAAAACAGCAAATGCTCATTTTTGGCCAAAATGCATTGAAAGCAATGTAAACAACAATAATGCATACTTTGTGATAACTCCTCTTGTAGCAAACACAGACAGCTCAAAATTTCACAGATTGTGTTGAAGACCAAGACCCACAAATGTGATGTGAAATGGTTTTTCTCCCATGTTGCGTTTAAGAGAAAACAGCAAATGCTCATTTTAGGCCAAAATGCATTGAAACGAATGGAAACAACAAAAGCGCATACTTTGTGATATCTCCTCTTGTAGCAAACACAGACAGCTCAAAATTTCACAGATTGTGTTGAAGACGAAGACCCACAAATGTAATGTGAAATGGTTTTTCTCCCATGTTGCATTTAAGAGAAAACAGCAAATGCTCGTTTTAGTCCAAAATGCATTGAAACCAATGGAAACAACAAAAGAGCATACTTTGTGATATCTCCTCTTGTAGCAAACACAGACAGCTCAAAATTTCACAGATTGTGTTGAAGACCAAGAACCACAAATGTGATGTGAAATGGTTTTTCTCCCTTGTTGTGTTTAACAGAAAACAGCAAATGCTCGTTTTATGTCAAAATGCATTGAAACCAATGGAAACAACAAAAGCGCATAGTTTGTGATATCTCCTCTTGTAGCAAACACAGACATCTCAAAATTTCACATATTGTGTTGAAGACCAAGAAACACAAATGTTATGTGAAATGGTTTTTCTCCCATGTTGTGTTTAACAGAAAACAGCAAATGCTCATTTTAGGCCAAAATGCATTGAAACCAATGGAAACAACAAAAAGCGCAATCTTTGTGATATCTCCTCTTGTAGCAAACACAGACAGCTCAAAATTTCACAGATAGTGTTGAAGACCAAGACCCACAAATGTGATGTGAAATGGTTTTTCTCCCATGTTGCGTTTAAGAGAAAACAGCTAATGCTCGTTTTAGGCCAAAATGCATTGAAACCAATGTAAACAACAATAATGCATACTTTGTGATAACTCCTCTTGTAGCAAACACAGACAGCTCAAAATTTCACGGATTGTGTTGAAGACCAAGACCCACATATGTGATGTGAAATGGTTTTTCTCCCATGTTGCTTTTAAGAGAAAAGAGCAAATGCTCGTTTTAGACTAAAATGCATTGAAGCCAATGGAAACAAAAGTGCATACTTTGTGATATCTCCTCTTGTAGCAAACACAGACATCTCAAAATTTCACAGATTGTGTTGAAGACCAAGACCCACAAACGTTATGTGAAATCGTTTTTCTCCCATGTTGTGTTTAACAGAAAACAGCAAATGATCATTTTAGGCCAAAACGCATTGAAAAAAATGGAAACAACAAAAAGCGCAATCTTTGTGATATCTCCTCTTGTAGCAAACACAGACAACACAAAATTTCACAGATTGTGTTGAAGACCAAGACCCACAAATGTGATGTGAAATGGTTTTTCTCCCATGTTGCGTTTAAGAGAAAACAGCAAATGCTCGTTTTAGGCCAAAATGCATTGAAACGAATGGAAACAACAAAAGCGCATACTTTGTGATATCTCCTCTTGTAGCAAACACAGACAGCTCAAAATTTCACAGATTGTGTTGAAGACGAAGACCCACAAATGTAATGTGAAATGGTTTTTCTCCCATGTTGCATTTAAGAGAAAACAGCAAATGCTCATTTTAGGCCAAAATGCATTGAAAGCAATGTAAACAACAATAATGCATACTTTGTGATAACTCGTCTTGTAGCAAACACAGACAGCTCAAAATTTCACAGATTGTGTTGAAGACCAAGACCCACAAATGTGATGTGAAATGGTTTTTCTCCCATGTTGCATTTAAGAGAAAACAGCAAATGCTCGTTTTAGGCCAAAATGCATTGAAACGAATGGAAACAACAAAAGCGCATACTTTGTGATATCTCCTCTTGTAGCAAACACAGACAGCTCAAAATTTCACAGATTGTGTTGAAGACGAAGACCCACAAATGTAATGTGAAATGGTTTTTCTCCCATGTTGCATTTAAGAGAAAACAGCAAATGCTTGTTTTAGTCCAAAATGCATTGAAACCAATGGAAACAACAAAAGAGCATACTTTGTGATATCTCCTCTTGTAGCAAACACAGACAGCTCAAAATTTCACAGATTGTGTTGAAGACCAAGAACCACAAATGTGATGTGAAATGGTTTTTCTCCCTTGTTGTGTTTAACAGAAAACAGCAAATGCTCGTTTTATGTCAAAATGCATTGAAACCAATGGAAACAACAAAAGCGCATACTTTGTGATATCTCCTCTTGTAGCAAACACAGACATCTCAAAATTTCACATATTGTGTTGAAGACCAAGAAACACAAATGTTATGTGAAATGGTTTTTCTCCCATGTTGTGTTTAACAGAAATCAGCAAATGCTCATTTTAGGCCAAAATGCATTGAAACCAATGGAAACAACAAAAAGCGCAATCTTTGTGATATCTCCTCTTGTAGCAAACACAGACAGCTCAAAATTTCACAGATTGTGTTGAAGACCAAGACCCACAAATGTGATGTGAAATGGTTTTTCTCCCATGTTGCATTTAAGAGAAAACAGCAAATGCTCGTTTTAGGCCAAAATGCATTGAAACCAATGTAAACAACAATAATGCATACTTTGTGATAACTCCTCTTGTAGCAAACACAGACAGCTCAAAATTTCACAGATAGTGTTGAAGACCAAGACCCACAAATGTGATGTGAAATGGTTTTTCTCCCATGTTGCGTTTAAGAGAAAACAGCTAATGCTCGTTTTAGGCCAAAATGCATTGAAACCAATGTAAACAACAATAATGCATACTTTGTGATAACTCCTCTTGTAGCAAACACAGACAGCTCAAAATTTCACGGATTGTGTTGAAGACCAAGACCCACAAATGTGATGTGAAATGGTTTTTCTTCCATGTTGCTTTTAAGAGAAAAGAGCAAATGCTCGTTTTAGACTAAAATGCATTGAAGCCAATGGAAACAAAAGTGCATACTTTGTGATATCTCCTCTTGTAGCAAACACAGACATCTCAAAATTTCACAGATTGTGTTGAAGACCAAGACCCACAAACGTTATGTGAAATCGTTTTTCTCCCATGTTGTGTTTAACAGAAAACAGCAAATGCTCATTTTAGGCCAAAATGCATTGAAAAAAATGGAAACAACAAAAAGCGCAATCTTTGTGATATCTCCTCTTGTAGCAAACACAGACAACACAAAATTTCACAGATTGTGTTGAAGACCAAGACCCACAAATGTGATGTGAAATGGTTTTTCTCCCATGTTGCTTTTAAGAGAAAACAGCAAATGCTCGTTTTAGGCCAAAATGCATTGAAAGCAATGGAAACAACAAAAGCGAATACTTTGTGATATCTCCTCTTGTAGCGAACACAGACAGCTCAAAATTTCACGGGATGTGTTGAAGATCAAGACCCACAAACGTTATGTGAAATGGTTTTTCTCCCATGTTGTGTTTAACAGAAAACAGCAAATGCTCATTTTAGGCCAAAATGCATTGAAACCAATGGAAACAACAAAAAGCGCAATCTTTGTGATATCTCCTCTTGTAGCAAACACAGACAGCTCAAAATTTCACAGATTGTGTTGAAGACCAAGACCCACAAATGTGATGTGAAATGGTTTTGCTCCCATGTTGCTTTTAAGAGAAAACAGCAAATGCTCATTTTTGGCCAAAATGCATTGAAAGCAATGTAAACAACAATAATGCATACTTTGTGATAACTCCTCTTGTAGCAAACACAGACAGCTCAAAATTTCACAGATTGTGTTGAAGACCAAGACCCACAAATGTGATGTGAAATGGTTTTTCTCCCATGTTGCGTTTAAGAGAAAACAGCAAATGCTCGTTTTAGGCCAAAATGCATTGAAACGAATGGAAACAACAAAAGCGCATACTTTGTGATATCTCCTCTTGTAGCAAACACAGACAGCTCAAAATTTCACAGATTGTGTTGAAGACGAAGACCCACAAATGTAATGTGAAATGGTTTTTCTCCCATGTTGCATTTAAGAGAAAACAGCAAATGCTCGTTTTAGTCCAAAATGCATTGAAACCAATGGAAACAACAAAAGAGCATACTTTGTGATATCTCCTCTTGTAGCAAACACAGACAGCTCAAAATTTCACAGATTGTGTTGAAGACCAAGAACCACAAATGTGATGTGAAATGGTTTTTCTCCCTTGTTGTGTTTAACAGAAAACAGCAAATGCTCGTTTTATGTCAAAATGCATTGAAACCAATGGAAACAACAAAAGCGCATACTTTGTGATATCTCCTCTTGTAGCAAACACAGACATCTCAAAATTTCACATATTGTGTTGAAGACCAAGAAACACAAATGTTATGTGAAATGGTTTTTCTCCCATGTTGTGTTTAACAGAAATCAGCAAATGCTCATTTTAGGCCAAAATGCATTGAAACCAATGGAAACAACAAAAAGCGCAATCTTTGTGATATCTCCTCTTGTAGCAAACACAGACAGCTCAAAATTTCACAGATTGTGTTGAAGACCAAGACCCACAAATGTGATGTGAAATGGTTTTTCTCCCATATTGCGTTTAAGAGAAAACAGCAAATGCTCGTTTTAGGCCAAAATGCATTGAAACCAATGTAAACAACAATAATGCATACTTTGTGATAACTCCTCTTGTAGCAAACACAGACAGCTCAAAATTTCACAGATAGTGTTGAAGACCAAGACCCACAAATGTGATGTGAAATGGTTTTTCTCCCATGTTGCGTTTAAGAGAAAACAGCTAATGCTCGTTTTAGGCCAAAATGCATTGAAACCAATGTAAACAACAATAATGCATACTTTGTGATAACTCCTCTTGTAGCAAACACAGACAGCTCAAAATTTCACGGATTGTGTTGAAGACCAAGACCCACAAATGTGATGTGAAATGGTTTTTCTTCCATGTTGCTTTTAAGAGAAAAGAGCAAATGCTCGTTTTAGACTAAAATGCATTGAAGCCAATGGAAACAAAAGTGCATACTTTGTGATATCTCCTCTTGTAGCAAACACAGACATCTCAAAATTTCACAGATTGTGTTGAAGACCAAGACCCACAAACGTTATGTGAAATCGTTTTTCTCCCATGTTGTGTTTAACAGAAAACAGCAAATGCTCATTTTAGGCCAAAATGCATTGAAAAAAATGGAAACAACAAAAAGCGCAATCTTTGTGATATCTCCTCTTGTAGCAAACATAGACAACACAAAATTTCACAGATTGTGTTGAAGACCAAGACCCACAAATGTGATGTGAAATGGTTTTTCTCCCATGTTGCTTTTAAGAGAAAACAGCAAATGCTCGTTTTAGGCCAAAATGCATTGAAAGCAATGGAAACAACAAAAGCGAATACTTTGTGATATCTCCTCTTGTAGCGAACACAGACAGCTCAAAATTTCACGGGATGTGTTGAAGATCAAGACCCACAAACGTTATGTGAAATGGTTTTTCTCCCATGTTGTGTTTAACAGAAAACAGCAAATGCTCATTTTAGGCCAAAATGCATTGAAACCAATGGAAACAACAAAAAGCGCAATCTTTGTGATATCTCCTCTTGTAGCAAACACAGACAGCTCAAAATTTCACAGATTGTGTTGAAGACCAAGACCCACAAATGTGATGTGAAATGGTTTTGCTCCCATGTTGCTTTTAAGAGAAAACAGCAAATGCTCATTTTTGGCCAAAATGCATTGAAAGCAATGTAAACAACAATAATGCATACTTTGTGATAACTCCTCTTGTAGCAAACACAGACAGCTCAAAATTTCACAGATTGTGTTGAAGACCAAGACCCACAAATGTGATGTGAAATGGTTTTTCTCCCATGTTGCGTTTAAGAGAAAACAGCAAATGCTCGTTTTAGGCCAAAATGCATTGAAACGAATGGAAACAACAAAAGCGCATACTTTGTGATATCTCCTCTTGTAGCAAACACAGACAGCTCAAAATTTCACAGATTGTGTTGAAGACGAAGACCCACAAATGTAATGTGAAATGGTTTTTCTCCCATGTTGCATTTAAGAGAAAACAGCAAATGCTCGTTTTAGTCCAAAATGCATTGAAACCAATGGAAACAACAAAAGAGCATACTTTGTGATATCTCCTCTTGTAGCAAACACAGACAGCTCAAAATTTCACAGATTGTGTTGAAGACCAAGAACCACAAATGTGATGTGAAATGGTTTTTCTCCCTTGTTGTGTTTAACAGAAAACAGCAAATGCTCTTTTTAGGCCAAAATGCATTGAAACCAATGGAAACAATAAAAAGCGCAATCTTTGTGATAACTCCTCTTGTAGCAAACACAGACAGCTCAAAATTTCACGGATTGTGTTGAAGACCAAGACCCACAAATGTGATGTGAAATGGTTTTTCTTCCATGTTGCTTTTAAGAGAAAAGAGCAAATGCTCGTTTTAGACTAAAATGCATTGAAGCCAATGGAAACAAAAGTGCATACTTTGTGATATCTCCTCTTGTAGCAAACACAGACATCTCAAAATTTCACAGATTGTGTTGAAGACCAAGACCCACAAACGTTATGTGAAATCGTTTTTCTCCCATGTTGTGTTTAACAGAAAACAGCAAATGCTCATTTTAGGCCAAAATGCATTGAAAAAAATGGAAACAACAAAAAGCGCAATCTTTGTGATATCTCCTCTTGTAGCAAACACAGACAACACAAAATTTCACAGATTGTGTTGAAGACCAAGACCCACAAATGTAATGTGAAATGGTTTTTCTCCCATGTTGCTTTTAAGAGAAAACAGCAAATGCTCGTTTTAGTCCAAAATGCATTGAAACCAATGGAAACAACAAAAGAGCATACTTTGTGATATCTCCTCTTGTAGCAAACACAGACAGCTCAAAATTTCACAGATTGTGTTGAAGACCAAGAACCACAAATGTGATGTGAAATGGTTTTTCTCCCTTGTTGTGTTTAACAGAAAACAGCAAATGCTCTTTTTAGGCCAAAATGCATTGAAACCAATGGAAACAATAAAAAGCGCAATCTTTGTGATAACTCCTCTTGTAGCAAACACAGACAGCTCAAAATATCACGGATTGTGTTGAAGACCAAGACCCACAAATGTGATGTGAAATGGTTTTTCTTCCATGTTGCTTTTAAGAGAAAAGAGCAAATGCTCGTTTTAGACTAAAATGCATCGAAGCCAATGGAAACAAAAGTGCATACTTTGTGATATCTCCTCTTGTAGCAAACACAGACATCTCAAAATTTCACAGATTGTGTTGAAGACCAAGACCCACAAACGTTATGTGAAATCGTTTTTCTCCCATGTTGTGTTTAACAGAAAACAGCAAATGCTCATTTTAGGCCAAAATGCATTGAAAAAAATGGAAACAACAAAAAGCGCAATCTTTGTGATATCTCTTCTTGTAGCAAACACAGACAACACAAAATTTCACAGATTGTGTTGAAGACCAAGACCCACAAATGTGATGTGAAATGGTTTTTCTCCCATGTTGCTTTTAAGAGAAAACAGCAAATGCTCGTTTTAGGCCAAAATGCATTGAAAGCAATGGAAACAACAAAAGCGAATACTTTGTGATATCTCCTCTTGTAGCGAACACAGACAGCTCAAAATTTCACGGGATGTGTTGAAGATCAAGACCCACAAACGTTATGTGAAATGGTTTTTCTCCCATGTTGTGTTTAACAGAAAACAGCAAATGCTCATTTTAGGCCAAAATGCATTGAAACCAATGGAAACAACAAAAAGCGCAATCTTTGTGATATCTCCTCTTGTAGCAAACACAGACAGCTCAAAATTTCACAGATTGTGTTGAAGACCAAGACCCACAAATGTGATGTGAAATGGTTTTGCTCCCATGTTGCTTTTAAGAGAAAACAGCAAATGCTCATTTTTGGCCAAAATGCATTGAAAGCAATGTAAACAACAATAATGCATACTTTGTGATAACTCCTCTTGTAGCAAACACAGACAGCTCAAAATTTCACAGATTGTGTTGAAGACCAAGACCCACAAATGTGATGTGAAATGGTTTTTCTCCCATGTTGCGTTTAAGAGAAAACAGCAAATGCTCGTTTTAGTCCAAAATGCATTGAAACCAATGGAAACAACAAAAGAGCATACTTTGTGATATCTCCTCTTGTAGCAAACACAGACAGCTCAAAATTTCACAGATTGTGTTGAAGACCAAGAACCACAAATGTGATGTGAAATGGTTTTTCTCCCTTGTTGTGTTTAACAGAAAACAGCAAATGCTCTTTTTAGGCCAAAATGCATTGAAACCAATGGAAACAATAAAAAGCGCAATCTTTGTGATAACTCCTCTTGTAGCAAACACAGACAGCTCAAAATTTCACGGATTGTGTTGAAGACCAAGACCCACAAATGTGATGTGAAATGGTTTTTCTTCCATGTTGCTTTTAAGAGAAAAGAGCAAATGCTCGTTTTAGACTAAAATGCATTGAAGCCAATGGAAACAAAAGTGCATACTTTGTGATATCTCCTCTTGTAGCAAACACAGACATCTCAAAATTTCACAGATTGTGTTGAAGACCAAGACCCACAAACGTTATGTGAAATCGTTTTTCTCCCATGTTGTGTTTAACAGAAAACAGCAAATGCTCATTTTAGGCCAAAATGCATTGAAAAAAATGGAAACAACAAAAAGCGCAATCTTTGTGATATCTCCTCTTGTAGCAAACACAGACAACACAAAATTTCACAGATTGTGTTGAAGACCAAGACCCACAAATGTGATGTGAAATGGTTTTTCTCCCATGTTGCTTTTAAGAGAAAACAGCAAATGCTCGTTTTAGGCCAAAATGCATTGAAAGCAATGGAAACAACAAAAGCGAATACTTTGTGATATCTCCTCTTGTAGCGAACACAGACAGCTCAAAATTTCACGGGATGTGTTGAAGATCAAGACCCACAAACGTTATGTGAAATGGTTTTTCTCCCATGTTGTGTTTAACAGAAAACAGCAAATGCTCATTTTAGGCCAAAATGCATTGAAACCAATGGAAACAACAAAAAGCGCAATCTTTGTGATATCTCCTCTTGTAGCAAACACAGACAGCTCAAAATTTCACAGATTGTGTTGAAGACCAAGACCCACAAATGTGATGTGAAATGGTTTTGCTCCCATGTTGCTTTTAAGAGAAAACAGCAAATGCTCATTTTTGGCCAAAATGCATTGAAAGCAATGTAAACAACAATAATGCATACTTTGTGATAACTCCTCTTGTAGCAAACACAGACAGCTCAAAATTTCACAGATTGTGTTGAAGACCAAGACCCACAAATGTGATGTGAAATGGTTTTTCTCCCATGTTGCGTTTAAGAGAAAACAAAAAATGCTCGTTTTAGGCCAAAATGCATTGAAACGAATGGAAACAACAAAAGCGCATACTTTGTGATATCTCCTCTTGTAGCAAACACAGATAGCTCAAAATTTCACAGATTGTGTTGAAGACGAAGACCCACAAATGTAATGTGAAATGGTTTTTCTCCCATGTTGCATTTAAGAGAAAACAGCAAATGCTCGTTTTAGTCCAAAATGCATTGAAACCAATGGAAACAACAAAAGAGCATACTTTGTGATATCTCCTCTTGTAGCAAACACAGACAGCTCAAAATTTCACAGATTGTGTTGAAGACCAAGAACCACAAATGTGATGTGAAATGGTTTTTCTCCCTTGTTGTGTTTAACAGAAAACAGCAAATGCTCGTTTTATGTCAAAATGCATTGAAACCAATGGAAACAACAAAAGCGCATACTTTGTGATATCTCCTCTTGTAGCAAACACAGACATCTCAAAATTTCACATATTGTGTTGAAGACCAAGAAACACAAATGTTATGTGAAATGGTTTTTCTCCCATGTTGTGTTTAACAGAAATCAGCAAATGCTCATTTTAGGCCACAATGCATTGAAACCAATGGAAACAACAAAAAGCGCAATCTTTGTGATATCTCCTCTTGTAGCAAACACAGACAGCTCAAAATTTCACAGATTGTGTTGAAGACCAAGACCCACAAATGTGATGTGAAATGGTTTTTCTCCCATGTTGCGTTTAAGAGAAAACAGCAAATGCTCGTTTTAGGCCAAAATGCATTGAAACCAATGTAAACAACAATAATGCATACTTTGTGATAACTCCTCTTGTAGCAAACACAGACAGCTCAAAATTTCACAGATAGTGTTGAAGACCAAGACCCACAAATGTGATGTGAAATGGTTTTTCTCCCATGTTGCGTTTAAGAGAAAACAGCTAATGCTCGTTTTAGGCCAAAATGCATTGAAACCAATGTAAACAACAATAATGCATACTTTGTGATAACTCCTCTTGTAGCAAACACAGACAGCTCAAAATTTCACGGATTGTGTTGAAGACCAAGACCCACAAATGTGATGTGAAATGGTTTTTCTTCCATGTTGCTTTTAAGAGAAAAGAGCAAATGCTCGTTTTAGACTAAAATGCATTGAAGCCAATGGAAACAAAAGTGCATACTTTGTGATATCTCCTCTTGTAGCAAACACAGACATCTCAAAATTTCACAGATTGTGTTGAAGACCAAGACCCACAAACGTTATGTGAAATCGTTTTTCTCCCATGTTGTGTTTAACAGAAAACAGCAAATGCTCATTTTAGGCCAAAATGCATTGAAAAAAATGGAAACAACAAAAAGCGCAATCTTTGTGATATCTCCTCTTGTAGCAAACATAGACAACACAAAATTTCACAGATTGTGTTGAAGACCAAGACCCACAAATGTGATGTGAAATGGTTTTTCTCCCATGTTGCTTTTAAGAGAAAACAGCAAATGCTCGTTTTAGGCCAAAATGCATTGAAAGCAATGGAAACAACAAAAGCGAATACTTTGTGATATCTCCTCTTGTAGCGAACACAGACAGCTCAAAATTTCACGGGATGTGTTGAAGATCAAGACCCACAAACGTTATGTGAAATGGTTTTTCTCCCATGTTGTGTTTAACAGAAAACAGCAAATGCTCATTTTAGGCCAAAATGCATTGAAACCAATGGAAACAACAAAAAGCGCAATCTTTGTGATATCTCCTCTTGTAGCAAACACAGACAGCTCAAAATTTCACAGATTGTGTTGAAGACCAAGACCCACAAATGTGATGTGAAATGGTTTTGCTCCCATGTTGCTTTTAAGAGAAAACAGCAAATGCTCATTTTTGGCCAAAATGCATTGAAAGCAATGTAAACAACAATAATGCATACTTTGTGATAACTCCTCTTGTAGCAAACACAGACAGCTCAAAATTTCACAGATTGTGTTGAAGACCAAGACCCACAAATGTGATGTGAAATGGTTTTTCTCCCATGTTGCGTTTAAGAGAAAACAGCAAATGCTCGTTTTAGGCCAAAATGCATTGAAACGAATGGAAACAACAAAAGCGCATACTTTGTGATATCTCCTCTTGTAGCAAACACAGACAGCTCAAAATTTCACAGATTGTGTTGAAGACGAAGACCCACAAATGTAATGTGAAATGGTTTTTCTCCCATGTTGCATTTAAGAGAAAACAGCAAATGCTCGTTTTAGTCCAAAATGCATTGAAACCAATGGAAACAACAAAAGAGCATACTTTGTGATATCTCCTCTTGTAGCAAACACAGACAGCTCAAAATTTCACAGATTGTGTTGAAGACCAAGAACCACAAATGTGATGTGAAATGGTTTTTCTCCCTTGTTGTGTTTAACAGAAAACAGCAAATGCTCTTTTTAGGCCAAAATGCATTGAAACCAATGGAAACAATAAAAAGCGCAATCTTTGTGATAACTCCTCTTGTAGCAAACACAGACAGCTCAAAATTTCACGGATTGTGTTGAAGACCAAGACCCACAAATGTGATGTGAAATGGTTTTTCTTCCATGTTGCTTTTAAGAGAAAAGAGCAAATGCTCGTTTTAGACTAAAATGCATTGAAGCCAATGGAAACAAAAGTGCATACTTTGTGATATCTCCTCTTGTAGCAAACACAGACATCTCAAAATTTCACAGATTGTGTTGAAGACCAAGACCCACAAACGTTATGTGAAATCGTTTTTCTCCCATGTTGTGTTTAACAGAAAACAGCAAATGCTCATTTTAGGCCAAAATGCATTGAAAAAAATGGAAACAACAAAAAGCGCAATCTTTGTGATATCTCCTCTTGTAGCAAACACAGACAACACAAAATTTCACAGATTGTGTTGAAGACCAAGACCCACAAATGTAATGTGAAATGGTTTTTCTCCCATGTTGCTTTTAAGAGAAAACAGCAAATGCTCGTTTTAGTCCAAAATGCATTGAAACCAATGGAAACAACAAAAGAGCATACTTTGTGATATCTCCTCTTGTAGCAAACACAGACAGCTCAAAATTTCACAGATTGTGTTGAAGACCAAGAACCACAAATGTGATGTGAAATGGTTTTTCTCCCTTGTTGTGTTTAACAGAAAACAGCAAATGCTCTTTTTAGGCCAAAATGCATTGAAACCAATGGAAACAATAAAAAGCGCAATCTTTGTGATAACTCCTCTTGTAGCAAACACAGACAGCTCAAAATATCACGGATTGTGTTGAAGACCAAGACCCACAAATGTGATGTGAAATGGTTTTTCTTCCATGTTGCTTTTAAGAGAAAAGAGCAAATGCTCGTTTTAGACTAAAATGCATCGAAGCCAATGGAAACAAAAGTGCATACTTTGTGATATCTCCTCTTGTAGCAAACACAGACATCTCAAAATTTCACAGATTGTGTTGAAGACCAAGACCCACAAACGTTATGTGAAATCGTTTTTCTCCCATGTTGTGTTTAACAGAAAACAGCAAATGCTCATTTTAGGCCAAAATGCATTGAAAAAAATGGAAACAACAAAAAGCGCAATCTTTGTGATATCTCTTCTTGTAGCAAACACAGACAACACAAAATTTCACAGATTGTGTTGAAGACCAAGACCCACAAATGTGATGTGAAATGGTTTTTCTCCCATGTTGCTTTTAAGAGAAAACAGCAAATGCTCGTTTTAGGCCAAAATGCATTGAAAGCAATGGAAACAACAAAAGCGAATACTTTGTGATATCTCCTCTTGTAGCGAACACAGACAGCTCAAAATTTCACGGGATGTGTTGAAGATCAAGACCCACAAACGTTATGTGAAATGGTTTTTCTCCCATGTTGTGTTTAACAGAAAACAGCAAATGCTCATTTTAGGCCAAAATGCATTGAAACCAATGGAAACAACAAAAAGCGCAATCTTTGTGATATCTCCTCTTGTAGCAAACACAGACAGCTCAAAATTTCACAGATTGTGTTGAAGACCAAGACCCACAAATGTGATGTGAAATGGTTTTGCTCCCATGTTGCTTTTAAGAGAAAACAGCAAATGCTCATTTTTGGCCAAAATGCATTGAAAGCAATGTAAACAACAATAATGCATACTTTGTGATAACTCCTCTTGTAGCAAACACAGACAGCTCAAAATTTCACAGATTGTGTTGAAGACCAAGACCCACAAATGTGATGTGAAATGGTTTTTCTCCCATGTTGCGTTTAAGAGAAAACAGCAAATGCTCGTTTTAGTCCAAAATGCATTGAAACCAATGGAAACAACAAAAGAGCATACTTTGTGATATCTCCTCTTGTAGCAAACACAGACAGCTCAAAATTTCACAGATTGTGTTGAAGACCAAGAACCACAAATGTGATGTGAAATGGTTTTTCTCCCTTGTTGTGTTTAACAGAAAACAGCAAATGCTCTTTTTAGGCCAAAATGCATTGAAACCAATGGAAACAATAAAAAGCGCAATCTTTGTGATAACTCCTCTTGTAGCAAACACAGACAGCTCAAAATTTCACGGATTGTGTTGAAGACCAAGACCCACAAATGTGATGTGAAATGGTTTTTCTTCCATGTTGCTTTTAAGAGAAAAGAGCAAATGCTCGTTTTAGACTAAAATGCATTGAAGCCAATGGAAACAAAAGTGCATACTTTGTGATATCTCCTCTTGTAGCAAACACAGACATCTCAAAATTTCACAGATTGTGTTGAAGACCAAGACCCACAAACGTTATGTGAAATCGTTTTTCTCCCATGTTGTGTTTAACAGAAAACAGCAAATGCTCATTTTAGGCCAAAATGCATTGAAAAAAATGGAAACAACAAAAAGCGCAATCTTTGTGATATCTCCTCTTGTAGCAAACACAGACAACACAAAATTTCACAGATTGTGTTGAAGACCAAGACCCACAAATGTGATGTGAAATGGTTTTTCTCCCATGTTGCTTTTAAGAGAAAACAGCAAATGCTCGTTTTAGGCCAAAATGCATTGAAAGCAATGGAAACAACAAAAGCGAATACTTTGTGATATCTCCTCTTGTAGCGAACACAGACAGCTCAAAATTTCACGGGATGTGTTGAAGATCAAGACCCACAAACGTTATGTGAAATGGTTTTTCTCCCATGTTGTGTTTAACAGAAAACAGCAAATGCTCATTTTAGGCCAAAATGCATTGAAACCAATGGAAACAACAAAAAGCGCAATCTTTGTGATATCTCCTCTTGTAGCAAACACAGACAGCTCAAAATTTCACAGATTGTGTTGAAGACCAAGACCCACAAATGTGATGTGAAATGGTTTTGCTCCCATGTTGCTTTTAAGAGAAAACAGCAAATGCTCATTTTTGGCCAAAATGCATTGAAAGCAATGTAAACAACAATAATGCATACTTTGTGATAACTCCTCTTGTAGCAAACACAGACAGCTCAAAATTTCACAGATTGTGTTGAAGACCAAGACCCACAAATGTGATGTGAAATGGTTTTTCTCCCATGTTGCGTTTAAGAGAAAACAGCAAATGCTCGTTTTAGGCCAAAATGCATTGAAACGAATGGAAACAACAAAAGCGCATACTTTGTGATATCTCCTCTTGTAGCAAACACAGACAGCTCAAAATTTCACAGATTGTGTTGAAGACGAAGACCCACAAATGTAATGTGAAATGGTTTTTCTCCCATGTTGCATTTAAGAGAAAACAGCAAATGCTCATTTTAGTCCAAAATGCATTGAAACCAATGGAAACAACAAAAGAGCATACTTTGTGATATCTCCTCTTGTAGCAAACACAGACAGCTCAAAATTTCACAGATTGTGTTGAAGACCAAGACCCACAAATATGATGTGAAATGGTTTTTCTCCCATGTTGCTTTTAAGAGAAAACAGCAAATGCTCATTTTAGGCCAAAATGCATTGAAAGCAATGTAAACAACAATAATGCATACTTTGTGATAACTCCTCTTGTAGCAAACACAGACAGCTCAAAATTTCACAGATTGTGTTGAAGACCAAGACCCACAAATGTGATGTGAAATAGTTTTTCTCCCATGTTGCGTTTAAGAGAAAACAGCAAATGCTCGTTTTAGGCCAAAATGCATTGAAACGAATGGAAACAACAAAAGCGCGTACTTTGTGATATCTCCTCTTGTAGCAAACACAGACAGCTCAAAATTTCACAGATTGTGTTGAAGACGAAGACCCACAAATGTAATGTGAAATGGTTTTTCTCCCATGTTGCATTTAAGAGAAAACAGCAAATGCTTGTTTTAGTCCAAAATGCATTGAAACCAATGGAAACAACAAAAGAGCATACTTTGTGATATCTCCTCTTGTAGCAAACACAGACAGCTCAAAATTTCACAGATTGTGTTGAAGACCAAGAACCACAAATGTGATGTGAAATGGTTTTTCTCCCTTGTTGTGTTTAACAGAAAACAGCAAATGCTCGTTTTATGTCAAAATGCATTGAAACCAATGGAAACAACAAAAGCGCATAGTTTGTGATATCTCCTCTTGTAGCAAACACAGACATCTCAAAATTTCACATATTGTGTTGAAGACTAAGACACACAGTGCACAATTTTTTTAGTCAGCTTAGCGGTCCGTTATAGCACATGGAATGCACGGTGTCGATTGGCCATGGGGGGTAAAGTCCTTCCCTGGATATCAGTAGTTGGGGAAATTCTGCACGAGGTAAAGCGGATGATGGAAATGGATAAAGGAAGGATGGATGCCGTCAGCTGGTCACGTTTGTGGCGCCATCTGAGGCCCCCTTGAATGGGTAGCAGAAATTCGGTCCAGAGTCCATTGTAGCTGGTGTTTTCCTTTTCCTGTCCTTCACCTAGTATATAGAAATTACAGAGAAATGCTTTACATATACCTGGATAACTAGTATTACCTTCTCGCTGCTTGGGTAGGTGGTGGAGTGTGAGAATTGCGAAGTGTGGTGTGTGAGGTGTGGGGAGGGAGGGTTTTGAGGTTGCTGGGGTATGTAGTGGGGGGAGGGGTAGGGGGTGGATAGGGTTTGGTGGTGTTCCTTGTAAGTGCTCCAATTGATAAGGGAGTTGTTAGTATGGATTAAATACAAATATTGGCTTAGAATGTATAATATGTAAAATATTGTAAATATGGTTTTATATATTTTTTATATGGTGGCAATTTCTGTAATAAACACAGACTAAGACACACAAACGTTATGTGAAATGGTTTTTCTCCCATGTTGTGTTTAACAGAAAACAGCAAATGCTCATTTTAGGCCAAAATGCATTGAAACCAATGGAAACAACAAAAAGCGCAATCTTTGTGATATCTCCTCTTGTAGCAAACACAGACAGCTCAAAATTTCACAGATTGTGTTGAAGACCAAGACCCACAAATGTGATGTGAAATGGTTTTTCTCCCATGTTGCTTTTAAGAGAAAACAGCAAATGCTCATTTTTGGCCAAAATGCATTGAAAGCAATGTAAACAACAATAATGCATACTTTGTGATAACTCCTCTTGTAGCAAACACAGACAGCTCAAAATTTCACAGATTGTGTTGAAGACGAAGACCCACAAATGTAATGTGAAATGGTTTTTCTCCGATGTTGCATTTAAGAGAAAACAGCAAATGCTCGTTTTAGTCCAAAATGCATTGAAACCAATGGAAACAACAAAAGAGCATACTTTGTGATATCTCCTCTTGTAGCAAACACAGACAGCTCAAAATTTCACAGATTGTGTTGAAGACCAAGAACCACAAATGTGATGTGAAATGGTTTTTCTCCCTTGTTGTGTTTAACAGAAAACAGCAAATGCTCTTTTTAGGCCAAAATGCATTGAAACCAATGGAAACAATAAAAAGCGCAATCTTTGTGATAACTCCTCTTGTAGCAAACACAGACAGCTCAAAATTTCACGGATTGTGTTGAAGACCAAGACCCACAAATGTGATGTGAAATGGTTTTTCTTCCATGTTGCTTTTAAGAGAAAAGAGCAAATGCTCGTTTTAGACTAAAATGCATTGAAGCCAATGGAAACAAAAGTGCATACTTTGTGATATCTCCTCTTGTAGCAAACACAGACATCTCAAAATTTCACAGATTGTGTTGAAGACCAAGACCCACAAACGTTATGTGAAATCGTTTTTCTCCCATGTTGCGTTTAAGAGAAAACAGCAAATGCTCATTTTAGGCCAAAATGCATTGAAACGAATGGAAACAACAAAAGCGCATACTTTGTGATATCTCCTCTTGTAGCAAACACAGACAGCTCAAAATTTCACAGATTGTGTTGAAGACGAAGACCCACAAATGTAATGTGAAATGGTTTTTCTCCCATGTTGCATTTAAGAGAAAACAGCAAATGCTCGTTTTAGTCCAAAATGCATTGAAACCAATGGAAACAACAAAAGAGCATACTTTGTGATATCTCCTCTTGTAGCAAACACAGACAGCTCAAAATTTCACAGATTGTGTTGAAGACCAAGAACCACAAATGTGATGTGAAATGGTTTTTCTCCCTTGTTGTGTTTAACAGAAAACAGCAAATGCTCGTTTTATGTCAAAATGCATTGAAACCAATGGAAACAACAAAAGCGCATAGTTTGTGATATCTCCTCTTGTAGCAAACACAGACATCTCAAAATTTCACATATTGTGTTGAAGACCAAGAAACACAAATGTTATGTGAAATGGTTTTTCTCCCATGTTGTGTTTAACAGAAAACAGCAAATGCTCATTTTAGGCCAAAATGCATTGAAACCAATGGAAACAACAAAAAGCGCAATCTTTGTGATATCTCCTCTTGTAGCAAACACAGACAGCTCAAAATTTCACAGATAGTGTTGAAGACCAAGACCCACAAATGTGATGTGAAATGGTTTTTCTCCCATGTTGCGTTTAAGAGAAAACAGCTAATGCTCGTTTTAGGCCAAAATGCATTGAAACCAATGTAAACAACAATAATGCATACTTTGTGATAACTCCTCTTGTAGCAAACACAGACAGCTCAAAATTTCACGGATTGTGTTGAAGACCAAGACCCACATATGTGATGTGAAATGGTTTTTCTCCCATGTTGCTTTTAAGAGAAAAGAGCAAATGCTCGTTTTAGACTAAAATGCATTGAAGCCAATGGAAACAAAAGTGCATACTTTGTGATATCTCCTCTTGTAGCAAACACAGACATCTCAAAATTTCACAGATTGTGTTGAAGACCAAGACCCACAAACGTTATGTGAAATCGTTTTTCTCCCATGTTGTGTTTAACAGAAAACAGCAAATGATCATTTTAGGCCAAAACGCATTGAAAAAAATGGAAACAACAAAAAGCGCAATCTTTGTGATATCTCCTCTTGTAGCAAACACAGACAACACAAAATTTCACAGATTGTGTTGAAGACCAAGACCCACAAATGTGATGTGAAATGGTTTTTCTCCCATGTTGCGTTTAAGAGAAAACAGCAAATGCTCATTTTAGGCCAAAATGCATTGAAACGAATGGAAACAACAAAAGCGCATACTTTGTGATATCTCCTCTTGTAGCAAACACAGACAGCTCAAAATTTCACAGATTGTGTTGAAGACGAAGACCCACAAATGTAATGTGAAATGGTTTTTCTCCCATGTTGCATTTAAGAGAAAACAGCAAATGCTCATTTTAGGCCAAAATGCATTGAAAGCAATGTAAACAACAATAATGCATACTTTGTGATAACTCGTCTTGTAGCAAACACAGACAGCTCAAAATTTCACAGATTGTGTTGAAGACCAAGACCCACAAATGTGATGTGAAATGGTTTTTCTCCCATGTTGCGTTTAAGAGAAAACAGCAAATGCTCGTTTTAGGCCAAAATGCATTGAAACGAATGGAAACAACAAAAGCGCATACTTTGTGATATCTCCTCTTGTAGCAAACACAGACAGCTCAAAATTTCACAGATTGTGTTGAAGACGAAGACCCACAAATGTAATGTGAAATAGTTTTTCTCCCATGTTGCATTTAAGAGAAAACAGCAAATGCTTGTTTTAGTCCAAAATGCATTGAAACCAATGGAAACAACAAAAGAGCATACTTTGTGATATCTCCTCTTGTAGCAAACACAGACAGCTCAAAATTTCACAGATTGTGTTGAAGACCAAGAACCACAAATGTGATGTGAAATGGTTTTTCTCCCTTGTTGTGTTTAACAGAAAACAGCAAATGCTCGTTTTATGTCAAAATGCATTGAAACCAATGGAAACAACAAAAGCGCATACTTTGTGATATCTCCTCTTGTAGCAAACACAGACATCTCAAAATTTCACATATTGTGTTGAAGACCAAGAAACACAAATGTTATGTGAAATGGTTTTTCTCCCATGTTGTGTTTAACAGAAATCAGCAAATGCTCATTTTAGGCCAAAATGCATTGAAACCAATGGAAACAACAAAAAGCGCAATCTTTGTGATATCTCCTCTTGTAGCAAACACAGACAGCTCAAAATTTCACAGATTGTGTTGAAGACCAAGACCCACAAATGTGATGTGAAATGGTTTTTCTCCCATGTTGCGTTTAAGAGAAAACAGCAAATGCTCGTTTTAGGCCAAAATGCATTGAAACCAATGTAAACAACAATAATGCATACTTTGTGATAACTCCTCTTGTAGCAAACACAGACAGCTCAAAATTTCACAGATAGTGTTGAAGACCAAGACCCACAAATGTGATGTGAAATGGTTTTTCTCCCATGTTGCGTTTAAGAGAAAACAGCAAATGCTCGTTTTAGGCCAAAATGCATTGAAGCGAATGGATACAACAAAAGCGCATACTTTGTGATATCTCCTCTTGTAGCAAACACAGACAGCTCAAAATTTCACAGATTGTGTTGAAGACGAAGACCCACAAATGTAATGTGAAATGGTTTTTCTCCCATGTTGCATTTAAGAGAAAACAGCAAATGCTCGTTTTAGTCCAAAATGCATTGAAACCAATGGAAACAACAAAAGAGCATACTTTGTGATATCTCCTCTTGTAGCAAACACAGACAGCTCAAAATTTCACAGATTGTGTTGAAGACCAAGAACCACAAATGTGATGTGAAATGGTTTTTCTCCCTTGTTGTGTTTAACAGAAAACAGCAAATGCTCTTTTTAGGCCAAAATGCATTGAAACCAATGGAAACAATAAAAAGCGCAATCTTTGTGATAACTCCTCTTGTAGCAAACACAGACAGCTCAAAATTTCACGGATTGTGTTGAAGACCAAGACCCACAAATGTGATGTGAAATGGTTTTTCTTCCATGTTGCTTTTAAGAGAAAAGAGCAAATGCTCGTTGTAGACTAAAATGCATTGAAGCCAATGGAAACAAAAGTGCATACTTTGTGATATCTCCTCTTGTAGCAAACACAGACATCTCAAAATTTCACAGATTGTGTTGAAGACCAAGACCCACAAACGTTATGTGAAATCGTTTTTCTCCCATGTTGTGTTTAACAGAAAACAGCAAATGCTCATTTTAGGCCAAAATGCAGTGAAAAAAATGGAAACAACAAAAAGCGCAATCTTTGTGATATCTCCTCTTGTAGCAAACACAGACAACACAAAATTTCACAGATTGTGTTGAAGACCAAGACCCACAAATGTAATGTGAAATGGTTTTTCTCCCATGTTGCTTTTAAGAGAAAACAGCAAATGCTCGTTTTAGGCCAAAATGCATTGAAAGCAATGGAAACAACAAAAGCGAATACTTTGTGATATCTCCTCTTGTAGCGAACACAGACAGCTCAAAATTTCACGGGATGTGTTGAAGATCAAGACCCACAAACGTTATGTGAAATGGTTTTTCTCCCATGTTGTGTTTAACAGAAAACAGCAAATGCTCATTTTAGGCCAAAATGCATTGAAACCAATGGAAACAACAAAAAGCGCAATCTTTGTGATATCTCCTCTTGTAGCAAACACAGACAGCTCAAAATTTCACAGATTGTGTTGAAGACCAAGACCCACAAATGTGATGTGAAATGGTTTTGCTCCCATGTTGCTTTTAAGAGAAAACAGCAAATGCTCATTTTTGGCCAAAATGCATTGAAAGCAATGTAAACAACAATAATGCATACTTTGTGATAACTCCTCTTGTAGCAAACACAGACAGCTCAAAATTTCACAGATTGTGTTGAAGACCAAGACCCACAAATGTGATGTGAAATGGTTTTTCTCCCATGTTGCGTTTAAGAGAAAACAGCAAATGCTCGTTTTAGGCCAAAATGCATTGAAACGAATGGAAACAACAAAAGCGCATACTTTGTGATATCTCCTCTTGTAGCAAACACAGACAGCTCAAAATTTCACAGATTGTGTTGAAGACGAAGACCCACAAATGTAATGTGAAATGGTTTTTCTCCCATGTTGCATTTAAGAGAAAACAGCAAATGCTCGTTTTAGTCCAAAATGCATTGAAACCAATGGAAACAACAAAAGAGCATACTTTGTGATATCTCCTCTTGTAGCAAACACAGACAGCTCAAAATTTCACAGATTGTGTTGAAGACCAAGACCCACAAATATGATGTGAAATGGTTTTTCTCCCATGTTGCTTTTAAGAGAAAACAGCAAATGCTCATTTTAGGCCAAAATGCATTGAAAGCAATGTAAACAACAATAATGCATACTTTGTGATAACTCCTCTTGTAGCAAACACAGACAGCTCAAAATTTCACAGATTGTGTTGAAGACCAAGACCCACAAATGTGATGTGAAATGGTTTTTCTCCCATGTTGCGTTTAAGAGAAAACAGCAAATGCTCGTTTTAGGCCAAAATGCATTGAAACGAATGGAAACAACAAAAGCGCGTACTTTGTGATATCTCCTCTTGTAGCAAACACAGACAGCTCAAAATTTCACAGATTGTGTTGAAGACGAAGACCCACAAATGTAATGTGAAATGGTTTTTCTCCCATGTTGCATTTAAGAGAAAACAGCAAATGCTTGTTTTAGTCCAAAATGCATTGAAACCAATGGAAACAACAAAAGAGCATACTTTGTGATATCTCCTCTTGTAGCAAACACAGACAGCTCAAAATTTCACAGATTGTGTTGAAGACCAAGAACCACAAATGTGATGTGAAATGGTTTTTCTCCCTTGTTGTGTTTAACAGAAAACAGCAAATGCTCGTTTTATGTCAAAATGCATTGAAACCAATGGAAACAACAAAAGCGCATAGTTTGTGATATCTCCTCTTGTAGCAAACACAGACATCTCAAAATTTCACATATTGTGTTGAAGACTAAGACACACAGTGCACAATTTTTTTAGTCAGCTTAGCGGTCCGTTATAGCACATGGAATGCACGGTGTCGATTGGCCATGGGGGGTAAAGTCCTTCCCTGGATATCAGTAGTTGGGGAAATTCTGCACGAGGTAAAGCGGATGATGGAAATGGATAAAGGAAGGATGGATGCCGTCAGCTGGTCACGTTTGTGGCGCCATCTGAGGCCCCCTTGAATGGGTAGCAGAAATTCGGTCCAGAGTCCATTGTAGCTGGTGTTTTCCTTTTCCTGTCCTTCACCTAGTATATAGAAATTACAGAGAAATGCTTTACATATACCTGGATAACTAGTATTACATTCTCGCTGCTTGGGTAGGTGGTGGAGTGTGAGAATTGCGAAGTGTGGTGTGTGAGGTGTGGGGAGGGAGGGTTTTGAGGTTGCTGGGGTATGTAGTGGGGGGAGGGGTAGGGGGTGGATAGGGTTTGGTGGTGTTCCTTGTAAGTGCTCCAATTGATAAGGGAGTTGTTAGTATGGATTAAATACAAATATTGGCTTAGAATGTATAATATGTAAAATATTGTAAATATGGTTTTATATATTTTTTATATGGTGGCAATTTCTGTAATAAACACAGACTAAGACACACAAACGTTATGTGAAATGGTTTTTCTCCCATGTTGTGTTTAACAGAAAACAGCAAATGCTCATTTTGGGCCAAAATGCATTGAAACCAATGGAAACAACAAAAAGCGCAATCTTTGTGATATCTCCTCTTGTAGCAAACACAGACAGCTCAAAATTTCACAGATTGTGTTGAAGACCAAGACCCACAAATGTGATGTGAAATGGTTTTTCTCCCATGTTGCTTTTAAGAGAAAACAGCAAATGCTCATTTTAGGCCAAAATGCATTGAAAGCAATGTAAACAACAATAATGCATACTTTGTGATAACTCCTCTTGTAGCAAACACAGACAGCTCAAAATTTCACAGATTGTGTTGAAGACCAAGACCCACAAATGTGATGTGAAATGGTTTTTCTCCCATGTTGCGTTTAAGAGAAAACAGCAAATGCTCATTTTAGGCCAAAATGCATTGAAACGAATGGAAACAACAAAAGCGTATACTTTGTGATATCTCCTCTTGTAGCAAACACAGACAGCTCAAAATTTCACAGATTGTGTTGAAGACGAAGACCCACAAATGTAATGTGAAATGGTTTTTCTCCCATGTTGCATTTAAGAGAAAACAGCAAATGCTCGTTTTAGTCCAAAATGCATTGAAACCAATGGAAACAACAAAAGAGCATACTTTGTGATATCTCCTCTTGTAGCAAACACAGACAGCTCAAAATTTCACAGATTGTGTTGAAGACCAAGAACCACAAATGTGATGTGAAATGGTTTTTCTCCCTTGTTGTGTTTAACAGAAAACAGCAAATGCTCGTTTTATGTCAAAATGCATTGAAACCAATGGAAACAACAAAAGCGCATAGTTTGTGATATCTCCTCTTGTAGCAAACACAGACATCTCAAAATTTCACATATTGTGTTGAAGACCAAGAAACACAAATGTTATGTGAAATGGTTTTTCTCCCATGTTGTGTTTAACAGAAAACAGCAAATGCTCATTTTAGGCCAAAATGCATTGAAACCAATGGAAACAACAAAAAGCGCAATCTTTGTGATATCTCCTCTTGTAGCAAACACAGACAGCTCAAAATTTCACAGATAGTGTTGAAGACCAAGACCCACAAATGTGATGTGAAATGGTTTTTCTCCCATGTTGCGTTTAAGAGAAAACAGCTAATGCTCGTTTTAGGCCAAAATGCATTGAAACCAATGTAAACAACAATAATGCATACTTTGTGATAACTCCTCTTGTAGCAAACACAGACAGCTCAAAATTTCACGGATTGTGTTGAAGACCAAGACCCACATATGTGATGTGAAATGGTTTTTCTCCCATGTTGCTTTTAAGAGAAAAGAGCAAATGCTCGTTTTAGACTAAAATGCATTGAAGCCAATGGAAACAAAAGTGCATACTTTGTGATATCTCCTCTTGTAGCAAACACAGACATCTCAAAATTTCACAGATTGTGTTGAAGACCAAGACACACAAACGTTATGTGAAATCGTTTTTCTCCCATGTTGTGTTTAACAGAAAACAGCAAATGCTCATTTTAGGCCAAAACGCATTGAAAAAAATGGAAACAACAAAAAGCGCAATCTTTGTGATATCTCCTCTTGTAGCAAACACAGACAACACAAAATTTCACAGATTGTGTTGAAGACCAAGACCCACAAATGTGATGTGAAATGGTTTTTCTCCCATGTTGCGTTTAAGAGAAAACAGCAAATGCTCGTTTTAGGCCAAAATGCATTGAAACGAATGGAAACAACAAAAGCGCATACTTTGTGATATCTCCTCTTGTAGCAAACACAGACAGCTCAAAATTTCACAGATTGTGTTGAAGACGAAGACCCACAAATGTAATGTGAAATGGTTTTTCTCCCATGTTGCATTTAAGAGAAAACAGCAAATGCTCATTTTAGGCCAAAATGCATTGAAAGCAATGTAAACAACAATAATGCATACTTTGTGATAACTCGTCTTGTAGCAAACACAGACAGCTCAAAATTTCACAGATTGTGTTGAAGACCAAGACCCACAAATGTGATGTGAAATGGTTTTTCTCCCATGTTGCGTTTAAGAGAAAACAGCAAATGCTCGTTTTAGGCCAAAATGCATTGAAACGAATGGAAACAACAAAAGCGCATACTTTGTGATATCTCCTCTTGTAGCAAACACAGACAGCTCAAAATTTCACAGATTGTGTTGAAGACGAAGACCCACAAATGTAATGTGAAATGGTTTTTCTCCCATGTTGCATTTAAGAGAAAACAGCAAATGCTTGTTTTAGTCCAAAATGCATTGAAACCAATGGAAACAACAAAAGAGCATACTTTGTGATATCTCCTCTTGTAGCAAACACAGACAGCTCAAAATTTCACAGATTGTGTTGAAGACCAAGAACCACAAATGTGATGTGAAATGGTTTTTCTCCCTTGTTGTGTTTAACAGAAAACAGCAAATGCTCGTTTTATGTCAAAATGCATTGAAACCAATGGAAACAACAAAAGCGCATACTTTGTGATATCTCCTCTTGTAGCAAACACAGACATCTCAAAATTTCACATATTGTGTTGAAGACCAAGAAACACAAATGTTATGTGAAATGTTTTTTCTCCCATGTTGTGTTTAACAGAAATCAGCAAATGCTCATTTTAGGCCAAAATGCATTGAAACCAATGGAAACAACAAAAAGCGCAATCTTTGTGATATCTCCTCTTGTAGCAAACACAGACAGCTCAAAATTTCACAGATTGTGTTGAAGACCAAGACCCACAAATGTGATGTGAAATGGTTTTTCTCCCATGTTGCTTTTAAGAGAAAACAGCAAATGCTCGTTTTAGGCCAAAATGCATTGAAACCAATGTAAACAACAATAATGCATACTTTGTGATAACTCCTCTTGTAGCAAACACAGACAGCTCAAAATTTCACAGATAGTGTTGAAGACCAAGACCCACAAATGTGATGTGAAATGGTTTTTCTCCCATGTTGCGTTTAAGAGAAAACAGCTAATGCTCGTTTTAGGCCAAAATGCATTGAAACCAATGTAAACAACAATAATGCATACTTTGTGATAACTCCTCTTGTAGCAAACACAGACAGCTCAAAATTTCACGGATTGTGTTGAAGACCAAGACCCACAAATGTGATGTGAAATGGTTTTTCTTCCATGTTGCTTTTAAGAGAAAAGAGCAAATGCTCGTTTTAGACTAAAATGCATTGAAGCCAATGGAAACAAAAGTGCATACTTTGTGATATCTCCTCTTGTAGCAAACACAGACATCTCAAAATTTCACAGATTGTGTTGAAGACCAAGACCCACAAACGTTATGTGAAATCGTTTTTCTCCCATGTTGTGTTTAACAAAAAACAGCAAATGCTCATTTTAGGCCAAAATGCATTGAAAAAAATGGAAACAACAAAAAGCGCAATCTTTGTGATATCTCCTCTTGTAGCAAACACAGACAACACAAAATTTCACAGATTGTGTTGAAGACCAAGACCCACAAATGTGATGTGAAATGGTTTTTCTCCCATGTTGCTTTTAAGAGAAAACAGCAAATGCTCGTTTTAGGCCAAAATGCATTGAAAAAAATGGAAACAACAAAAAGCGCAATCTTTGTGATATCTCCTCTTGTAGCAAACACAGACAACACAAAATTTCACAGATTGTGTTGAAGACCAAGACCCACAAATGTGATGTGAAATGGTTTTTCTCCCATGTTGCTTTTAAGAGAAAACAGCAAATGCTCATTTTTGGCCAAAATGCATTGAAAGCAATGTAAACAACAATAATGCATACTTTGTGATAACTCCTCTTATAGCAAACACAGACAGCTCAAAATTTCACAGATTGTGTTGAAGACCAAGACCCACAAATGTGATGTGAAATGGTTTTTCTCCCATGTTGCGTTTAAGAGAAAACAGCAAATGCTCGTTTTAGGCCAAAATGCATTGAAACGAATGGAAACAACAAAAGCGCATACTTTGTGATATCTCCTCTTGTAGCAAACACAGACAGCTCAAAATTTCACAGATTGTGTTGAAGACGAAGACCCACAAATGTAATGTGAAATGGTTTTTCTCCCATGTTGCATTTAAGAGAAAACAGCAAATGCTCGTTTTAGTCCAAAATGCATTGAAACCAATGGAAACAACAAAAGAGCATACTTTGTGATATCTCCTCTTGTAGCAAACACAGACAGCTCAAAATTTCACAGATTGTGTTGAAGACCAAGAACCACAAATGTGATGTGAAATGGTTTTTCTCCCTTGTTGTGTTTAACAGAAAACAGCAAATGCTCTTTTTAGGCCAAAATGCATTGAAACCAATGGAAACAATAAAAAGCGCAATCTTTGTGATAACTCCTCTTGTAGCAAACACAGACAGCTCAAAATTTCACGGATTGTGTTGAAGACCAAGACCCACAAATGTGATGTGAAATGGTTTTTCTTCCATGTTGCTTTTAAGAGAAAAGAGCAAATGCTCGTTTTAGACTAAAATGCATTGAAGCCAATGGAAACAAAAGTGCATACTTTGTGATATCTCCTCTTGTAGCAAACACAGACATCTCAAAATTTCACAGATTGTGTTGAAGACCAAGACCCACAAACGTTATGTGAAATCGTTTTTCTCCCATGTTGTGTTTAACAGAAAACAGCAAATGCTCATTTTAGGCCAAAATGCATTGAAAAAAATGGAAACAACAAAAAGCGCAATCTTTGTGATATCTCCTCTTGTAGCAAACACAGACAACACAAAATTTCACAGATTGTGTTGAAGACCAAGACCCACAAATGTGATGTGAAATGGTTTTTCTCCCATGTTGCTTTTAAGAGAAAACAGCAAATGCTCGTTTTAGGCCAAAATGCATTGAAAGCAATGGAAACAACAAAAGCGAATACTTTGTGATATCTCCTCTTGTAGCGAACACAGACAGCTCAAAATTTCACGGGATGTGTTGAAGATCAAGACCCACAAACGTTATGTGAAATGGTTTTTCTCCCATGTTGTGTTTAACAGAAAACAGCAAATGCTCATTTTAGGCCAAAATGCATTGAAACCAATGGAAACAACAAAAAGCGCAATCTTTGTGATATCTCCTCTTGTAGCAAACACAGACAGCTCAAAATTTCACAGATTGTGTTGAAGACCAAGACCCACAAATGTGATGTGAAATGGTTTTGCTCCCATGTTGCTTTTAAGAGAAAACAGCAAATGCTCATTTTTGGCCAAAATGCATTGAAAGCAATGTAAACAACAATAATGCATACTTTGTGATAACTCCTCTTGTAGCAAACACAGACAGCTCAAAATTTCACAGATTGTGTTGAAGACCAAGACCCACAAATGTGATGTGAAATGGTTTTTCTCCCATGTTGCGTTTAAGAGAAAACAGCAAATGCTCGTTTTAGTCCAAAATGCATTGAAACCAATGGAAACAACAAAAGAGCATACTTTGTGATATCTCCTCTTGTAGCAAACACAGACAGCTCAAAATTTCACAGATTGTGTTGAAGACCAAGAACCACAAATGTGATGTGAAATGGTTTTTCTCCCTTGTTGTGTTTAACAGAAAACAGCAAATGCTCTTTTTAGGCCAAAATGCATTGAAACCAATGGAAACAATAAAAAGCGCAATCTTTGTGATAACTCCTCTTGTAGCAAACACAGACAGCTCAAAATTTCACGGATTGTGTTGAAGACCAAGACCCACAAATGTGATGTGAAATGGTTTTTCTTCCATGTTGCTTTTAAGAGAAAAGAGCAAATGCTCGTTTTAGACTAAAATGCATTGAAGCCAATGGAAACAAAAGTGCATACTTTGTGATATCTCCTCTTGTAGCAAACACAGACATCTCAAAATTTCACAGATTGTGTTGAAGACCAAGACCCACAAACGTTATGTGAAATCGTTTTTCTCCCATGTTGTGTTTAACAGAAAACAGCAAATGCTCATTTTAGGCCAAAATGCATTGAAAAAAATGGAAACAACAAAAAGCGCAATCTTTGTGATATCTCCTCTTGTAGCAAACACAGACAACACAAAATTTCACAGATTGTGTTGAAGACCAAGACCCACAAATGTGATGTGAAATGGTTTTTCTCCCATGTTGCTTTTAAGAGAAAACAGCAAATGCTCGTTTTAGGCCAAAATGCATTGAAAGCAATGGAAACAACAAAAGCGAATACTTTGTGATATCTCCTCTTGTAGCGAACACAGACAGCTCAAAATTTCACGGGATGTGTTGAAGATCAAGACCCACAAACGTTATGTGAAATGGTTTTTCTCCCATGTTGTGTTTAACAGAAAACAGCAAATGCTCATTTTAGGCCAAAATGCATTGAAACCAATGGAAACAACAAAAAGCGCAATCTTTGTGATATCTCCTCTTGTAGCAAACACAGACAGCTCAAAATTTCACAGATTGTGTTGAAGACCAAGACCCACAAATGTGATGTGAAATGGTTTTGCTCCCATGTTGCTTTTAAGAGAAAACAGCAAATGCTCATTTTTGGCCAAAATGCATTGAAAGCAATGTAAACAACAATAATGCATACTTTGTGATAACTCCTCTTGTAGCAAACACAGACAGCTCAAAATTTCACAGATTGTGTTGAAGACCAAGACCCACAAATGTGATGTGAAATGGTTTTTCTCCCATGTTGCGTTTAAGAGAAAACAGCAAATGCTCGTTTTAGGCCAAAATGCATTGAAACGAATGGAAACAACAAAAGCGCATACTTTGTGATATCTCCTCTTGTAGCAAACACAGACAGCTCAAAATTTCACAGATTGTGTTGAAGACGAAGACCCACAAATGTAATGTGAAATGGTTTTTCTCCCATGTTGCATTTAAGAGAAAACAGCAAATGCTCGTTTTAGTCCAAAATGCATTGAAACCAATGGAAACAACAAAAGAGCATACTTTGTGATATCTCCTCTTGTAGCAAACACAGACAGCTCAAAATTTCACAGATTGTGTTGAAGACCAAGACCCACAAATATGATGTGAAATGGTTTTTCTCCCATGTTGCTTTTAAGAGAAAACAGCAAATGCTCATTTTAGGCCAAAATGCATTGAAAGCAATGTAAACAACAATAATGCATACTTTGTGATAACTCCTCTTGTAGCAAACACAGACAGCTCAAAATTTCACAGATTGTGTTGAAGACCAAGACCCACAAATGTGATGTGAAATGGTTTTTCTCCCATGTTGCGTTTAAGAGAAAACAGCAAATGCTCGTTTTAGGCCAAAATGCATTGAAACGAATGGAAACAACAAAAGCGCGTACTTTGTGATATCTCCTCTTGTAGCAAACACAGACAGCTCAAAATTTCACAGATTGTGTTGAAGACGAAGACCCACAAATGTAATGTGAAATGGTTTTTCTCCCATGTTGCATTTAAGAGAAAACAGCAAATGCTTGTTTTAGTCCAAAATGCATTGAAACCAATGGAAACAACAAAAGAGCATACTTTGTGATATCTCCTCTTGTAGCAAACACAGACAGCTCAAAATTTCACAGATTGTGTTGAAGACCAAGAACCACAAATGTGATGTGAAATGGTTTTTCTCCCTTGTTGTGTTTAACAGAAAACAGCAAATGCTCGTTTTATGTCAAAATGCATTGAAACCAATGGAAACAACAAAAGCGCATAGTTTGTGATATCTCCTCTTGTAGCAAACACAGACATCTCAAAATTTCACATATTGTGTTGAAGACTAAGACACACAGTGCACAATTTTTTTAGTCAGCTTAGCGGTCCGTTATAGCACATGGAATGCACGGTGTCGATTGGCCATGGGGGGTAAAGTCCTTCCCTGGATATCAGTAGTTGGGGAAATTCTGCACGAGGTAAAGCGGATGATGGAAATGGATAAAGGAAGGATGGATGCCGTCAGCTGGTCACGTTTGTGGCGCCATCTGAGGCCCCCTTGAATGGGTAGCAGAAATTCGGTCCAGAGTCCATTGTAGCTGGTGTTTTCCTTTTCCTGTCCTTCACCTAGTATATAGAAATTACAGAGAAATGCTTTACATATACCTGGATAACTAGTATTACCTTCTCGCTGCTTGGGTAGGTGGTGGAGTGTGAGAATTGCGAAGTGTGGTGTGTGAGGTGTGGGGAGGGAGGGTTTTGAGGTTGCTGGGGTATGTAGTGGGGGGAGGGGTAGGGGGTGGATAGGGTTTGGTGGTGTTCCTTGTAAGTGCTCCAATTGATAAGGGAGTTGTTAGTATGGATTAAATACAAATATTGGCTTAGAATGTATAATATGTAAAATATTGTAAATATGGTTTTATATATTTTTTATATGGTGGCAATTTCTGTAATAAACACAGACTAAGACACACAAACGTTATGTGAAATGGTTTTTCTCCCATGTTGTGTTTAACAGAAAACAGCAAATGCTCATTTTAGGCCAAAATGCATTGAAACCAATGGAAACAACAAAAAGCGCAATCTTTGTGATATCTCCTCTTGTAGCAAACACAGACAGCTCAAAATTTCACAGATTGTGTTGAAGACCAAGACCCACAAATGTGATGTGAAATGGATTTTCTCCCATGTTGCTTTTAAGAGAAAACAGCAAATGCTCATTTTTGGCCAAAATGCATTGAAAGCAATGTAAACAACAATAATGCATACTTTGTGATAACTCCTCTTGTAGCAAACACAGACAGCTCAAAATTTCACAGATTGTGTTGAAGACGAAGACCCACAAATGTAATGTGAAATGGTTTTTCTCCGATGTTGCATTTAAGAGAAAACAGCAAATGCTCGTTTTAGTCCAAAATGCATTGAAACCAATGGAAACAACAAAAGAGCATACTTTGTGATATCTCCTCTTGTAGCAAACACAGACAGCTCAAAATTTCACAGATTGTGTTGAAGACCAAGAACCACAAATGTGATGTGAAATGGTTTTTCTCCCTTGTTGTGTTTAACAGAAAACAGCAAATGCTCTTTTTAGGCCAAAATGCATTGAAACCAATGGAAACAATAAAAAGCGCAATCTTTGTGATAACTCCTCTTGTAGCAAACACAGACAGCTCAAAATTTCACGGATTGTGTTGAAGACCAAGACCCACAAATGTGATGTGAAATGGTTTTTCTTCCATGTTGCTTTTAAGAGAAAAGAGCAAATGCTCGTTTTAGACTAAAATGCATTGAAGCCAATGGAAACAAAAGTGCATACTTTGTGATATCTCCTCTTGTAGCAAACACAGACATCTCAAAATTTCACAGATTGTGTTGAAGACCAAGACCCACAAACGTTATGTGAAATCGTTTTTCTCCCATGTTGCGTTTAAGAGAAAACAGCAAATGCTCATTTTAGGCCAAAATGCATTGAAACGAATGGAAACAACAAAAGCGCATACTTTGTGATATCTCCTCTTGTAGCAAACACAGACAGCTCAAAATTTCACAGATTGTGTTGAAGACGAAGACCCACAAATGTAATGTGAAATGGTTTTTCTCCCATGTTGCATTTAAGAGAAAACAGCAAATGCTCGTTTTAGTCCAAAATGCATTGAAACCAATGGAAACAACAAAAGAGCATACTTTGTGATATCTCCTCTTGTAGCAAACACAGACAGCTCAAAATTTCACAGATTGTGTTGAAGACCAAGAACCACAAATGTGATGTGAAATGGTTTTTCTCCCTTGTTGTGTTTAACAGAAAACAGCAAATGCTCGTTTTATGTCAAAATGCATTGAAACCAATGGAAACAACAAAAGCGCATAGTTTGTGATATCTCCTCTTGTAGCAAACACAGACATCTCAAAATTTCACATATTGTGTTGAAGACCAAGAAACACAAATGTTATGTGAAATGGTTTTTCTCCCATGTTGTGTTTAACAGAAAACAGCAAATGCTCATTTTAGGCCAAAATGCATTGAAACCAATGGAAACAACAAAAAGCGCAATCTTTGTGATATCTCCTCTTGTAGCAAACACAGACAGCTCAAAATTTCACAGATAGTGTTGAAGACCAAGACCCACAAATGTGATGTGAAATGGTTTTTCTCCCATGTTGCGTTTAAGAGAAAACAGCTAATGCTCGTTTTAGGCCAAAATGCATTGAAACCAATGTAAACAACAATAATGCATACTTTGTGATAACTCCTCTTGTAGCAAACACAGACAGCTCAAAATTTCACGGATTGTGTTGAAGACCAAGACCCACATATGTGATGTGAAATGGTTTTTCTCCCATGTTGCTTTTAAGAGAAAAGAGCAAATGCTCGTTTTAGACTAAAATGCATTGAAGCCAATGGAAACAAAAGTGCATACTTTGTGATATCTCCTCTTGTAGCAAACACAGACATCTCAAAATTTCACAGATTGTGTTGAAGACCAAGACCCACAAACGTTATGTGAAATCGTTTTTCTCCCATGTTGTGTTTAACAGAAAACAGCAAATGATCATTTTAGGCCAAAACGCATTGAAAAAAATGGAAACAACAAAAAGCGCAATCTTTGTGATATCTCCTCTTGTAGCAAACACAGACAACACAAAATTTCACAGATTGTGTTGAAGACCAAGACCCACAAATGTGATGTGAAATGGTTTTTCTCCCATGTTGCGTTTAAGAGAAAACAGCAAATGCTCGTTTTAGGCCAAAATGCATTGAAACGAATGGAAACAACAAAAGCGCATACTTTGTGATATCTCCTCTTGTAGCAAACACAGACAGCTCAAAATTTCACAGATTGTGTTGAAGACGAAGACCCACAAATGTAATGTGAAATGGTTTTTCTCCCATGTTGCATTTAAGAGAAAACAGCAAATGCTCATTTTAGGCCAAAATGCATTGAAAGCAATGTAAACAACAATAATGCATACTTTGTGATAACTCGTCTTGTAGCAAACACAGACAGCTCAAAATTTCACAGATTGTGTTGAAGACCAAGACCCACAAATGTGATGTGAAATGGTTTTTCTCCCATGTTGCGTTTAAGAGAAAACAGCAAATGCTCGTTTTAGGCCAAAATGCATTGAAACGAATGGAAACAACAAAAGCGCATACTTTGTGATATCTCCTCTTGTAGCAAACACAGACAGCTCAAAATTTCACAGATTGTGTTGAAGACGAAGACCCACAAATGTAATGTGAAATAGTTTTTCTCCCATGTTGCATTTAAGAGAAAACAGCAAATGCTTGTTTTAGTCCAAAATGCATTGAAACCAATGGAAACAACAAAAGAGCATACTTTGTGATATCTCCTCTTGTAGCAAACACAGACAGCTCAAAATTTCACAGATTGTGTTGAAGACCAAGAACCACAAATGTGATGTGAAATGGTTTTTCTCCCTTGTTGTGTTTAACAGAAAACAGCAAATGCTCGTTTTATGTCAAAATGCATTGAAACCAATGGAAACAACAAAAGCGCATACTTTGTGATATCTCCTCTTGTAGCAAACACAGACATCTCAAAATTTAACATATTGTGTTGAAGACCAAGAAACACAAATGTTATGTGAAATGGTTTTTCTCCCATGTTGTGTTTAACAGAAATCAGCAAATGCTCATTTTAGGCCAAAATGCATTGAAACCAATGGAAACAACAAAAAGCGCAATCTTTGTGATATCTCCTCTTGTAGCAAACACAGACAGCTCAAAATTTCACAGATTGTGTTGAAGACCAAGACCCACAAATGTGATGTGAAATGGTTTTTCTCCCATGTTGCGTTTAAGAGAAAACAGCAAATGCTCGTTTTAGGCCAAAATGCATTGAAACCAATGTAAACAACAATAATGCATACTTTGTGATAACTCCTCTTGTAGCAAACACAGACAGCTCAAAATTTCACAGATAGTGTTGAAGACCAAGACCCACAAATGTGATGTGAAATGGTTTTTCTCCCATGTTGCGTTTAAGAGAAAACAGCAAATGCTCGTTTTAGGCCAAAATGCATTGAAACGAATGGATACAACAAAAGCGCATACTTTGTGATATCTCCTCTTGTAGCAAACACAGACAGCTCAAAATTTCACAGATTGTGTTGAAGACGAAGACCCACAAATGTAATGTGAAATGGTTTTTCTCCCATGTTGCATTTAAGAGAAAACAGCAAATGCTCGTTTTAGTCCAAAATGCATTGAAACCAATGGAAACAACAAAAGAGCATACTTTGTGATATCTCCTCTTGTAGCAAACACAGACAGCTCAAAATTTCACAGATTGTGTTGAAGACCAAGAACCACAAATGTGATGTGAAATGGTTTTTCTCCCTTGTTGTGTTTAACAGAAAACAGCAAATGCTCTTTTTAGGCCAAAATGCATTGAAACCAATGGAAACAATAAAAAGCGCAATCTTTGTGATAACTCCTCTTGTAGCAAACACAGACAGCTCAAAATTTCACGGATTGTGTTGAAGACCAAGACCCACAAATGTGATGTGAAATGGTTTTTCTTCCATGTTGCTTTTAAGAGAAAAGAGCAAATGCTCGTTTTAGACTAAAATGCATTGAAGCCAATGGAAACAAAAGTGCATACTTTGTGATATCTCCTCTTGTAGCAAACACAGACATCTCAAAATTTCACAGATTGTGTTGAAGACCAAGACCCACAAACGTTATGTGAAATCGTTTTTCTCCCATGTTGTGTTTAACAGAAAACAGCAAATGCTCATTTTAGGCCAAAATGCAGTGAAAAAAATGGAAACAACAAAAAGCGCAATCTTTGTGATATCTCCTCTTGTAGCAAACACAGACAACACAAAATTTCACAGATTGTGTTGAAGACCAAGACCCACAAATGTAATGTGAAATGGTTTTTCTCCCATGTTGCTTTTAAGAGAAAACAGCAAATGCTCGTTTTAGGCCAAAATGCATTGAAAGCAATGGAAACAACAAAAGCGAATACTTTGTGATATCTCCTCTTGTAGCGAACACAGACAGCTCAAAATTTCACGGGATGTGTTGAAGATCAAGACCCACAAACGTTATGTGAAATGGTTTTTCTCCCATGTTGTGTTTAACAGAAAACAGCAAATGCTCATTTTAGGCCAAAATGCATTGAAACCAATGGAAACAACAAAAAGCGCAATCTTTGTGATATCTCCTCTTGTAGCAAACACAGACAGCTCAAAATTTCACAGATTGTGTTGAAGACCAAGACCCACAAATGTGATGTGAAATGGTTTTGCTCCCATGTTGCTTTTAAGAGAAAACAGCAAATGCTCATTTTTGGCCAAAATGCATTGAAAGCAATGTAAACAACAATAATGCATACTTTGTGATAACTCCTCTTGTAGCAAACACAGACAGCTCAAAATTTCACAGATTGTGTTGAAGACCAAGACCCACAAATGTGATGTGAAATGGTTTTTCTCCCATGTTGCGTTTAAGAGAAAACAGCAAATGCTCGTTTTAGGCCAAAATGCATTGAAACGAATGGAAACAACAAAAGCGCATACTTTGTGATATCTCCTCTTGTAGCAAACACAGACAGCTCAAAATTTCACAGATTGTGTTGAAGACGAAGACCCACAAATGTAATGTGAAATGGTTTTTCTCCCATGTTGCATTTAAGAGAAAACAGCAAATGCTCGTTTTAGTCCAAAATGCATTGAAACCAATGGAAACAACAAAAGAGCATACTTTGTGATATCTCCTCTTGTAGCAAACACAGACAGCTCAAAATTTCACAGATTGTGTTGAAGACCAAGACCCACAAATATGATGTGAAATGGTTTTTCTCCCATGTTGCTTTTAAGAGAAAACAGCAAATGCTCATTTTAGGCCAAAATGCATTGAAAGCAATGTAAACAACAATAATGCATACTTTGTGATAACTCCTCTTGTAGCAAACACAGACAGCTCAAAATTTCACAGATTGTGTTGAAGACCAAGACCCACAAATGTGATGTGAAATGGTTTTTCTCCCATGTTGCGTTTAAGAGAAAACAGCAAATGCTCGTTTTAGGCCAAAATGCATTGAAACGAATGGAAACAACAAAAGCGCGTACTTTGTGATATCTCCTCTTGTAGCAAACACAGACAGCTCAAAATTTCACAGATTGTGTTGAAGACGAAGACCCACAAATGTAATGTGAAATGGTTTTTCTCCCATGTTGCATTTAAGAGAAAACAGCAAATGCTTGTTTTAGTCCAAAATGCATTGAAACCAATGGAAACAACAAAAGAGCATACTTTGTGATATCTCCTCTTGTAGCAAACACAGACAGCTCAAAATTTCACAGATTGTGTTGAAGACCAAGAACCACAAATGTGATGTGAAATGGTTTTTCTCCCTTGTTGTGTTTAACAGAAAACAGCAAATGCTCGTTTTATGTCAAAATGCATTGAAACCAATGGAAACAACAAAAGCGCATAGTTTGTGATATCTCCTCTTGTAGCAAACACAGACATCTCAAAATTTCACATATTGTGTTGAAGACTAAGACACACAGTGCACAATTTTTTTAGTCAGCTTAGCGGTCCGTTATAGCACATGGAATGCACGGTGTCGATTGGCCATGGGGGGTAAAGTCCTTCCCTGGATATCAGTAGTTGGGGAAATTCTGCACGAGGTAAAGCGGATGATGGAAATGGATAAAGGAAGGATGGATGCCGTCAGCTGGTCACGTTTGTGGCGCCATCTGAGGCCCCCTTGAATGGGTAGCAGAAATTCGGTCCAGAGTCCATTGTAGCTGGTGTTTTCCTTTTCCTGTCCTTCACCTAGTATATAGAAATTACAGAGAAATGCTTTACATATACCTGGATAACTAGTATTACATTCTCGCTGCTTGGGTAGGTGGTGGAGTGTGAGAATTGCGAAGTGTGGTGTGTGAGGTGTGGGGAGGGAGGGTTTTGAGGTTGCTGGGGTATGTAGTGGGGGGAGGGGTAGGGGGTGGATAGGGTTTGGTGGTGTTCCTTGTAAGTGCTCCAATTGATAAGGGAGTTGTTAGTATGGATTAAATACAAATATTGGCTTAGAATGTATAATATGTAAAATATTGTAAATATGGTTTTATATATTTTTTATATGGTGGCAATTTCTGTAATAAACACAGACTAAGACACACAAACGTTATGTGAAATGGTTTTTCTCCCATGTTGTGTTTAACAGAAAACAGCAAATGCTCATTTTAGGCCAAAATGCATTGAAACCAATGGAAACAACAAAAAGCGCAATCTTTGTGATATCTCCTCTTGTAGCAAACACAGACAGCTCAAAATTTCACAGATTGTGTTGAAGACCAAGACCCACAAATGTGATGTGAAATGGTTTTTCTCCCATGTTGCTTTTAAGAGAAAACAGCAAATGCTCATTTTAGGCCAAAATGCATTGAAAGCAATGTAAACAACAATAATGCATACTTTGTGATAACTCCTCTTGTAGCAAACACAGACAGCTCAAAATTTCACAGATTGTGTTGAAGACCAAGACCCACAAATGTGATGTGAAATGGTTTTTCTCCCATGTTGCATTTAAGAGAAAACAGCAAATGCTCGTTTTAGTCCAAAATGCATTGAAACCAATGGAAACAACAAAAGAGCATACTTTGTGATATCTCCTCTTGTAGCAAACACAGACAGCTCAAAATTTCACAGATTGTGTTGAAGACCAAGACCCACAAATATGATGTGAAATGGTTTTTCTCCCATGTTGCTTTTAAGAGAAAACAGCAAATGCTCATTTTAGGCCAAAATGCATTGAAAGCAATGTAAACAACAATAATGCATACTTTGTGATAACTCCTCTTGTAGCAAACACAGACAGCTCAAAATTTCACAGATTGTGTTGAAGACCAAGACCCACAAATGTGATGTGAAATGGTTTTTCTCCCATGTTGCGTTTAAGAGAAAACAGCAAATGCTCGTTTTAGGCCAAAATGCATTGAAACGAATGGAAACAACAAAAGCGCGTACTTTGTGATATCTCCTCTTGTAGCAAACACAGACAGCTCAAAATTTCACAGATTGTGTTGAAGACGAAGACCCACAAATGTAATGTGAAATGGTTTTTCTCCCATGTTGCATTTAAGAGAAAACAGCAAATGCTTGTTTTAGTCCAAAATGCATTGAAACCAATGGAAACAACAAAAGAGCATACTTTGTGATATCTCCTCTTGTAGCAAACACAGACAGCTCAAAATTTCACAGATTGTGTTGAAGACCAAGAACCACAAATGTGATGTGAAATGGTTTTTCTCCCTTGTTGTGTTTAACAGAAAACAGCAAATGCTCGTTTTATGTCAAAATGCATTGAAACCAATGGAAACAACAAAAGCGCATAGTTTGTGATATCTCCTCTTGTAGCAAACACAGACATCTCAAAATTTCACATATTGTGTTGAAGACTAAGACACACAGTGCACAATTTTTTTAGTCAGCTTAGCGGTCCGTTATAGCACATGGAATGCACGGTGTCGATTGGCCATGGGGGGTAAAGTCCTTCCCTGGATATCAGTAGTTGGGGAAATTCTGCACGAGGTAAAGCGGATGATGGAAATGGATAAAGGAAGGATGGATGCCGTCAGCTGGTCACGTTTGTGGCGCCATCTGAGGCCCCCTTGAATGGGTAGCAGAAATTCGGTCCAGAGTCCATTGTAGCTGGTGTTTTCCTTTTCCTGTCCTTCACCTAGTATATAGAAATTACAGAGAAATGCTTTACATATACCTGGATAACTAGTATTACATTCTCGCTGCTTGGGTAGGTGGTGGAGTGTGAGAATTGCGAAGTGTGGTGTGTGAGGTGTGGGGAGGGAGGGTTTTGAGGTTGCTGGGGTATGTAGTGGGGGGAGGGGTAGGGGGTGGATAGGGTTTGGTGGTGTTCCTTGTAAGTGCTCCAATTGATAAGGGAGTTGTTAGTATGGATTAAATACAAATATTGGCTTAGAATGTATAATATGTAAAATATTGTAAATATGGTTTTATATATTTTTTATATGGTGGCAATTTCTGTAATAAACACAGACTAAGACACACAAACGTTATGTGAAATGGTTTTTCTCCCATGTTGTGTTTAACAGAAAACAGCAAATGCTCATTTTAGGCCAAAATGCATTGAAACCAATGGAAACAACAAAAAGCGCAATCTTTGTGATATCTCCTCTTGTAGCAAACACAGACAGCTCAAAATTTCACAGATTGTGTTGAAGACCAAGACCCACAAATGTGATGTGAAATGGTTTTTCTCCCATGTTGCTTTTAAGAGAAAACAGCAAATGCTCATTTTAGGCCAAAATGCATTGAAAGCAATGTAAACAACAATAATGCATACTTTGTGATAACTCCTCTTGTAGCAAACACAGACAGCTCAAAATTTCACAGATTGTGTTGAAGACCAAGACCCACAAATGTGATGTGAAATGGTTTTTCTCCCATGTTGCGTTTAAGAGAAAACAGCAAATGCTCATTTTAGGCCAAAATGCATTGAAACGAATGGAAACAACAAAAGCGTATACTTTGTGATATCTCCTCTTGTAGCAAACACAGACAGCTCAAAATTTCACAGATTGTGTTGAAGACGAAGACCCACAAATGTAATGTGAAATGGTTTTTCTCCCATGTTGCATTTAAGAGAAAACAGCAAATGCTCGTTTTAGTCCAAAATGCATTGAAACCAATGGAAACAACAAAAGAGCATACTTTGTGATATCTCCTCTTGTAGCAAACACAGACAGCTCAAAATTTCACAGATTGTGTTGAAGACCAAGAACCACAAATGTGATGTGAAATGGTTTTTCTCCCTTGTTGTGTTTAACAGAAAACAGCAAATGCTCGTTTTATGTCAAAATGCATTGAAACCAATGGAAACAACAAAAGCGCATAGTTTGTGATATCTCCTCTTGTAGCAAACACAGACATCTCAAAATTTCACATATTGTGTTGAAGACCAAGAAACACAAATGTTATGTGAAATGGTTTTTCTCCCATGTTGTGTTTAACAGAAAACAGCAAATGCTCATTTTAGGCCAAAATGCATTGAAACCAATGGAAACAACAAAAAGCGCAATCTTTGTGATATCTCCTCTTGTAGCAAACACAGACAGCTCAAAATTTCACAGATAGTGTTGAAGACCAAGACCCACAAATGTGATGTGAAATGGTTTTTCTCCCATGTTGCGTTTAAGAGAAAACAGCTAATGCTCGTTTTAGGCCAAAATGCATTGAAACCAATGTAAACAACAATAATGCATACTTTGTGATAACTCCTCTTGTAGCAAACACAGACAGCTCAAAATTTCACGGATTGTGTTGAAGACCAAGACCCACATATGTGATGTGAAATGGTTTTTCTCCCATGTTGCTTTTAAGAGAAAAGAGCAAATGCTCGTTTTAGACTAAAATGCATTGAAGCCAATGGAAACAAAAGTGCATACTTTGTGATATCTCCTCTTGTAGCAAACACAGACATCTCAAAATTTCACAGATTGTGTTGAAGACCAAGACCCACAAACGTTATGTGAAATCGTTTTTCTCCCATGTTGTGTTTAACAGAAAACAGCAAATGCTCATTTTAGGCCAAAACGCATTGAAAAAAATGGAAACAACAAAAAGCGCAATCTTTGTGATATCTCCTCTTGTAGCAAACACAGACAACACAAAATTTCACAGATTGTGTTGAAGACCAAGACCCACAAATGTGATGTGAAATGGTTTTTCTCCCATGTTGCGTTTAAGAGAAAACAGCAAATGCTCGTTTTAGGCCAAAATGCATTGAAACGAATGGAAACAACAAAAGCGCATACTTTGTGATATCTCCTCTTGTAGCAAACACAGACAGCTCAAAATTTCACAGATTGTGTTGAAGACGAAGACCCACAAATGTAATGTGAAATGGTTTTTCTCCCATGTTGCATTTAAGAGAAAACAGCAAATGCTCATTTTAGGCCAAAATGCATTGAAAGCAATGTAAACAACAATAATGCATACTTTGTGATAACTCGTCTTGTAGCAAACACAGACAGCTCAAAATTTCACAGATTATGTTGAAGACCAAGACCCACAAATGTGATGTGAAATGGTTTTTCTCCCATGTTGCGTTTAAGAGAAAACAGCAAATGCTCGTTTTAGGCCAAAATGCATTGAAACGAATGGAAACAACAAAAGCGCATACTTTGTGATATTTCCTCTTGTAGCAAACACAGACAGCTCAAAATTTCACAGATTGTGTTGAAGACGAAGACCCACAAATGTAATGTGAAATGGTTTTTCTCCCATGTTGCATTTAAGAGAAAACAGCAAATGCTTGTTTTAGTCCAAAATGCATTGAAACCAATGGAAACAACAAAAGAGCATACTTTGTGATATCTCCTCTTGTAGCAAACACAGACAGCTCAAAATTTCACAGATTGTGTTGAAGACCAAGAACCACAAATGTGATGTGAAATGGTTTTTCTCCCTTGTTGTGTTTAACAGAAAACAGCAAATGCTCGTTTTATGTCAAAATGCATTGAAACCAATGGAAACAACAAAAGCGCATACTTTGTGATATCTCCTCTTGTAGCAAACACAGACATCTCAAAATTTCACATATTGTGTTGAAGACCAAGAAACACAAATGTTATGTGAAATGTTTTTTCTCCCATGTTGTGTTTAACAGAAATCAGCAAATGCTCATTTTAGGCCAAAATGCATTGAAACCAATGGAAACAACAAAAAGCGCAATCTTTGTGATATCTCCTCTTGTAGCAAACACAGACAGCTCAAAATTTCACAGATTGTGTTGAAGACCAAGACCCACAAATGTGATGTGAAATGGTTTTTCTCCCATGTTGCTTTTAAGAGAAAACAGCAAATGCTCGTTTTAGGCCAAAATGCATTGAAACCAATGTAAACAACAATAATGCATACTTTGTGATAACTCCTCTTGTAGCAAACACAGACAGCTCAAAATTTCACAGATAGTGTTGAAGACCAAGACCCACAAATGTGATGTGAAATGGTTTTTCTCCCATGTTGCGTTTAAGAGAAAACAGCTAATGCTCGTTTTAGGCCAAAATGCATTGAAACCAATGTAAACAACAATAATGCATACTTTGTGATAACTCCTCTTGTAGCAAACACAGACAGCTCAAAATTTCACGGATTGTGTTGAAGACCAAGACCCACAAATGTGATGTGAAATGGTTTTTCTTCCATGTTGCTTTTAAGAGAAAAGAGCAAATGCTCGTTTTAGACTAAAATGCATTGAAGCCAATGGAAACAAAAGTGCATACTTTGTGATATCTCCTCTTGTAGCAAACACAGACATCTCAAAATTTCACAGATTGTGTTGAAGACCAAGACCCACAAACGTTATGTGAAATCGTTTTTCTCCCATGTTGTGTTTAACAAAAAACAGCAAATGCTCATTTTAGGCCAAAATGCATTGAAAAAAATGGAAACAACAAAAAGCGCAATCTTTGTGATATCTCCTCTTGTAGCAAACACAGACAACACAAAATTTCACAGATTGTGTTGAAGACCAAGACCCACAAATGTGATGTGAAATGGTTTTTCTCCCATGTTGCTTTTAAGAGAAAACAGCAAATGCTCGTTTTAGGCCAAAATGCATTGAAAAAAATGGAAACAACAAAAAGCGCAATCTTTGTGATATCTCCTCTTGTAGCAAACACAGACAACACAAAATTTCACAGATTGTGTTGAAGACCAAGACCCACAAATGTGATGTGAAATGGTTTTTCTCCCATGTTGCTTTTAAGAGAAAACAGCAAATGCTCATTTTTGGCCAAAATGCATTGAAAGCAATGTAAACAACAATAATGCATACTTTGTGATAACTCCTCTTATAGCAAACACAGACAGCTCAAAATTTCACAGATTGTGTTGAAGACCAAGACCCACAAATGTGATGTGAAATGGTTTTTCTCCCATGTTGCGTTTAAGAGAAAACAGCAAATGCTCGTTTTAGGCCAAAATGCATTGAAACGAATGGAAACAACAAAAGCGCATACTTTGTGATATCTCCTCTTGTAGCAAACACAGACAGCTCAAAATTTCACAGATTGTGTTGAAGACGAAGACCCACAAATGTAATGTGAAATGGTTTTTCTCCCATGTTGCATTTAAGAGAAAACAGCAAATGCTCGTTTTAGTCCAAAATGCATTGAAACCAATGGAAACAACAAAAGAGCATACTTTGTGATATCTCCTCTTGTAGCAAACACAGACAGCTCAAAATTTCACAGATTGTGTTGAAGACCAAGAACCACAAATGTGATGTGAAATGGTTTTTCTCCCTTGTTGTGTTTAACAGAAAACAGCAAATGCTCTTTTTAGGCCAAAATGCATTGAAACCAATGGAAACAATAAAAAGCGCAATCTTTGTGATAACTCCTCTTGTAGCAAACACAGACAGCTCAAAATTTCACGGATTGTGTTGAAGACCAAGACCCACAAATGTGATGTGAAATGGTTTTTCTTCCATGTTGCTTTTAAGAGAAAAGAGCAAATGCTCGTTTTAGACTAAAATGCATTGAAGCCAATGGAAACAAAAGTGCATACTTTGTGATATCTCCTCTTGTAGCAAACACAGACATCTCAAAATTTCACAGATTGTGTTGAAGACCAAGACCCACAAACGTTATGTGAAATCGTTTTTCTCCCATGTTGTGTTTAACAGAAAACAGCAAATGCTCATTTTAGGACAAAATGCAGTGAAAAAAATGGAAACAACAAAAAGCGCAATCTTTGTGATATCTCCTCTTGTAGCAAACACAGACAACACAAAATTTCACAGATTGTGTTGAAGACCAAGACCCACAAATGTGATGTGAAATGGTTTTTCTCCCATGTTGCTTTTAAGAGAAAACAGCAAATGCTCGTTTTAGGCCAAAATGCATTGAAAGCAATGGAAACAACAAAAGCGAATACTTTGTGATATCTCCTCTTGTAGCGAACACAGACAGCTCAAAATTTCACGGGATGTGTTGAAGATCAAGACCCACAAACGTTATGTGAAATGGTTTTTCTCCCATGTTGTGTTTAACAGAAAACAGCAAATGCTCATTTTAGGCCAAAATGCATTGAAACCAATGGAAACAACAAAAAGCGCAATCTTTGTGATATCTCCTCTTGTAGCAAACACAGACAGCTCAAAATTTCACAGATTGTGTTGAAGACCAAGACCCACAAATGTGATGTGAAATGGTTTTGCTCCCATGTTGCTTTTAAGAGAAAACAGCAAATGCTCATTTTTGGCCAAAATGCATTGAAAGCAATGTAAACAACAATAATGCATACTTTGTGATAACTCCTCTTGTAGCAAACACAGACAGCTCAAAATTTCACAGATTGTGTTGAAGACCAAGACCCACAAATGTGATGTGAAATGGTTTTTCTCCCATGTTGCGTTTAAGAGAAAACAGCAAATGCTCGTTTTAGGCCAAAATGCATTGAAACGAATGGAAACAACAAAAGCGCATACTTTGTGATATCTCCTCTTGTAGCAAACACAGACAGCTCAAAATTTCACAGATTGTGTTGAAGACGAAGACCCACAAATGTAATGTGAAATGGTTTTTCTCCCATGTTGCATTTAAGAGAAAACAGCAAATGCTCGTTTTAGTCCAAAATGCATTGAAACCAATGGAAACAACAAAAGAGCATACTTTGTGATATCTCCTCTTGTAGCAAACACAGACAGCTCAAAATTTCACAGATTGTGTTGAAGACCAAGACCCACAAATATGATGTGAAATGGTTTTTCTCCCATGTTGCTTTTAAGAGAAAACAGCAAATGCTCATTTTAGGCCAAAATGCATTGAAAGCAATGTAAACAACAATAATGCATACTTTGTGATAACTCCTCTTGTAGCAAACACAGACAGCTCAAAATTTCACAGATTGTGTTGAAGACCAAGACCCACAAATGTGATGTGAAATGGTTTTTCTCCCATGTTGCGTTTAAGAGAAAACAGCAAATGCTCGTTTTAGGCCAAAATGCATTGAAACGAATGGAAACAACAAAAGCGCGTACTTTGTGATATCTCCTCTTGTAGCAAACACAGACAGCTCAAAATTTCACAGATTGTGTTGAAGACGAAGACCCACAAATGTAATGTGAAATGGTTTTTCTCCCATGTTGCATTTAAGAGAAAACAGCAAATGCTTGTTTTAGTCCAAAATGCATTGAAACCAATGGAAACAACAAAAGAGCATACTTTGTGATATCTCCTCTTGTAGCAAACACAGACAGCTCAAAATTTCACAGATTGTGTTGAAGACCAAGAACCACAAATGTGATGTGAAATGGTTTTTCTCCCTTGTTGTGTTTAACAGAAAACAGCAAATGCTCGTTTTATGTCAAAATGCATTGAAACCAATGGAAACAACAAAAGCGCATAGTTTGTGATATCTCCTCTTGTAGCAAACACAGACATCTCAAAATTTCACATATTGTGTTGAAGACTAAGACACACAGTGCACAATTTTTTTAGTCAGCTTAGCGGTCCGTTATAGCACATGGAATGCACGGTGTCGATTGGCCATGGGGGGTAAAGTCCTTCCCTGGATATCAGTAGTTGGGGAAATTCTGCACGAGGTAAAGCGGATGATGGAAATGGATAAAGGAAGGATGGATGCCGTCAGCTGGTCACGTTTGTGGCGCCATCTGAGGCCCCCTTGAATGGGTAGCAGAAATTCGGTCCAGAGTCCATTGTAGCTGGTGTTTTCCTTTTCCTGTCCTTCACCTAGTATATAGAAATTACAGAGAAATGCTTTACATATACCTGGATAACTAGTATTACATTCTCGCTGCTTGGGTAGGTGGTGGAGTGTGAGAATTGCGAAGTGTGGTGTGTGAGGTGTGGGGAGGGAGGGTTTTGAGGTTGCTGGGGTATGTAGTGGGGGGAGGGGTAGGGGGTGGATAGGGTTTGGTGGTGTTCCTTGTAAGTGCTCCAATTGATAAGGGAGTTGTTAGTATGGATTAAATACAAATATTGGCTTAGAATGTATAATATGTAAAATATTGTAAATATGGTTTTATATATTTTTTATATGGTGGCAATTTCTGTAATAAACACAGACTAAGACACACAAACGTTATGTGAAATGGTTTTTCTCCCATGTTGTGTTTAACAGAAAACAGCAAATGCTCATTTTAGGCCAAAATGCATTGAAACCAATGGAAACAACAAAAAGCGCAATCTTTGTGATATCTCCTCTTGTAGCAAACACAGACAGCTCAAAATTTCACAGATTGTGTTGAAGACCAAGACCCACAAATGTGATGTGAAATGGTTTTTCTCCCATGTTGCTTTTAAGAGAAAACAGCAAATGCTCATTTTAGGCCAAAATGCATTGAAAGCAATGTAAACAACAATAATGCATACTTTGTGATAACTCCTCTTGTAGCAAACACAGACAGCTCAAAATTTCACAGATTGTGTTGAAGACCAAGACCCACAAATGTGATGTGAAATGGTTTTTCTCCCATGTTGCGTTTAAGAGAAAACAGCAAATGCTCATTTTAGGCCAAAATGCATTGAAACGAATGGAAACAACAAAAGCGTATACTTTGTGATATCTCCTCTTGTAGCAAACACAGACAGCTCAAAATTTCACAGATTGTGTTGAAGACGAAGACCCACAAATGTAATGTGAAATGGTTTTTCTCCCATGTTGCATTTAAGAGAAAACAGCAAATGCTCGTTTTAGTCCAAAATGCATTGAAACCAATGGAAACAACAAAAGAGCATACTTTGTGATATCTCCTCTTGTAGCAAACACAGACAGCTCAAAATTTCACAGATTGTGTTGAAGACCAAGAACCACAAATGTGATGTGAAATGGTTTTTCTCCCTTGTTGTGTTTAACAGAAAACAGCAAATGCTCGTTTTATGTCAAAGTGCATTGAAACCAATGGAAACAACAAAAGCGCATAGTTTGTGATATCTCCTCTTGTAGCAAACACAGACATCTCAAAATTTCACATATTGTGTTGAAGACCAAGAAACACAAATGTTATGTGAAATGGTTTTTCTCCCATGTTGTGTTTAACAGAAAACAGCAAATGCTCATTTTAGGCCAAAATGCATTGAAACCAATGGAAACAACAAAAAGCGCAATCTTTGTGATATCTCCTCTTGTAGCAAACACAGACAGCTCAAAATTTCACAGATAGTGTTGAAGACCAAGACCCACAAATGTGATGTGAAATGGTTTTTCTCCCATGTTGCGTTTAAGAGAAAACAGCTAATGCTCGTTTTAGGCCAAAATGCATTGAAACCAATGTAAACAACAATAATGCATACTTTGTGATAACTCCTCTTGTAGCAAACACAGACAGCTCAAAATTTCACGGATTGTGTTGAAGACCAAGACCCACAAATGTGATGTGAAATGGTTTTTCTCCCATGTTGCTTTTAAGAGAAAAGAGCAAATGCTCGTTTTAGACTAAAATGCATTGAAGCCAATGGAAACAAAAGTGCATACTTTGTGATATCTCCTCTTGTAGCAAACACAGACATCTCAAAATTTCACAGATTGTGTTGAAGACCAAGACCCACAAACGTTATGTGAAATCGTTTTTCTCCCATGTTGTGTTTAACAGAAAACAGCAAATGATCATTTTAGGCCAAAACGCATTGAAAAAAATGGAAACAACAAAAAGCGCAATCTTTGTGATATCTCCTCTTGTAGCAAACACAGACAACACAAAATTTCACAGATTGTGTTGAAGACCAAGACCCACAAATGTGATGTGAAATGGTTTTTCTCCCATGTTGCTTTTAAGAGAAAACAGCAAATGCTCGTTTTAGGCCAAAATGCATTGAAAGCAATGGAAACAACAAAAGCGAATACTTTGTGATATCTCCTCTTGTAGCGAACACAGACAGCTCAAAATTTCACGGGATGTGTTGAAGATCAAGACCCACAAACGTTATGTGAAATGGTTTTTCTCCCATGTTGCATTTAAGAGAAAACAGCAAATGCTCATTTTAGGCCAAAATGCATTGAAACCAATGGAAACAACAAAAGTGCATACTTTGTGATATCTCCTCTTGTAGCAAACACAGACAGCTCAACATTTCACAGATTGTGTTGAAGACGAAGACCCACAAATGTAATGTGAAATGGTTTTTCTCCCATGTTGCATTTAAGAGAAAACAGCAAATGCTTGTTTTAGTCCAAAATGCATTGAAACCAATGGAAACAACAAAAGAGCATACTTTGTGATATCTCCTCTTGTAGCAAACACAGACAGCTCAAAATTTCACAGATTGTGTTGAAGACCAAGAACCACAAATGTAATGTGAAATGGTTTTTCTCCCAAGTTGCATTTAAGAGAAAACAGCAAATGCTCGTTTTAGTCCAAAATGCATTGAAACCAATGGAAACAACAAAAGAGCATACTTTGTGATATCTCCTCTTGTAGCAAACACAGACAGCTCAAAATTTCACAGATTGTGTTGAAGACCAAGACCCACAAATGTGATGTGAAATGGTTTTTCTCCCATGTTGCTTTTAAGAGAAAACAGCAAATGCTCATTTTAGGCCAAAATGCATTGAAAGCAATGTAAACAACAATAATGCATACTTTGTGATAACTCCTCTTGTAGCAAACACAGACAGCTCAAAATTTCACAGATTGTGTTGAAGACCAAGACCCACAAATGTGATGTGAAATGGTTTTTCTCCCATGTTGCGTTTAAGAGAAAACAGCAAATGCTCGTTTTAGGCCAAAATGCATTGAAACGAATGGAAACAACAAAAGCGCATAGTTTGTGATATCTCCTCTTGTAGCAAACACAGACATCTCAAAATTTCACATATTGTGTTGAAGACCAAGACACACAAATGTTATGTGAAATGGTTTTTCTCCCATGTTGTGTTTAACAGAAAACAGCAAATGCTCATTTTAGGCCAAAATGCATTGAAACCAATGGAAACAACAAAAAGCGCAATCTTTGTGATATCTCCTCTTGTAGCAAACACAGACAGCTCAAAATTTCACAGATTGTGTTGAAGACCAAGACCCACAAATGTGATGTGAAATGGTTTTTCTCCCATGTTGCTTTTAAGAGAAAACAGCAAATGCACGTTTTAGGCCAAAATGCATTGAAAGCAATGTAAACAACAATAATGCATACTTTGTGATAACTCCTCTTGTAGCAAACACAGACAGCTCAAAATTTCACAGATAGTGTTGAAGATCAAGACCCACAAATGTGATGTGAAATGGTTTTTCTCCCATGTTGCGTTTAAGAGAAAACATCTAATGCTCGTTTTAGGCCAAAATGCATTGAAACCAATGTAAACAACAATAATGCATACTTTGTGATAACTCCTCTTGTAGCAAACACAGACAGCTCAAAATTTCACGGATTGTGTTGAAGACCAAGACCCACAAATGTGATGTGAAATGGTTTTTCTCCCATGTTGCTTTTAAGAGAAAAGAGCAAATGCTCGTTTTAGACTAAAATGCATTGAAGCCAATGGAAACAAAAGTGCATACTTTGTGATATCTCCTCTTGTAGCAAACACAGACATCTCAAAATTTCACAGATTGTGTTGAAGACCAAGACCCACAAACGTTATGTGAAATCGTTTTTCTCCCATGTTGTGTTTAACAGAAAACAGCAAATGCTCATTTTAGGCCAAAATGCATTGAAAAAAATGGAAACAACAAAAAGTGCAATCTTTGTGATATCTCCTCTTGTAGCAAACACAGACAACACAACATTTCACAGATTGTGTTGAAGACCAAGACCCACAAATGTGATGTGAAATGGTTTTTCTCCCATGTTGCTTTTAAGAGAAAACAGCAAATGCTCGTTTTAGGCCAAAATGCATTGAAAGCAATGGAAACAACAAAAGCGAATACTTTGTGATATCTCCTCTTGTAGCAAACACAGACATCTCAAAATTTCTCGGGATGTGTTGGACCAAGACCCACAAACGTTATGTGAAATGGTTTTTCTCCCATGTTGTGTTTAACAGAAAACAGCAAATGCTCTTTTTAGGCCAAAATGCATTGAAACCAATGGAAACAATAAAAAGCGCAATCTTTGTGATAACTCCTCTTGTAGCAAACACAGACAGCACAAAATTTCACAGATTGTGTTGAAGACCAAGATCCACAAATGTGATGTGAAATGGTTTTTCTCCCATGTTGCATTTAAGAGAAAACAGCAAATGCTCATTTAAGGCCAAAATGCATTGAAACAAATGGAAACAACAAAAGTGCATACTTTGTGATATCTCCTCTTGTAGCAAACACAGACAGCTCAAAATTTCACAGATTGTGTTGAAGACCAAGACCCACAAATTTGATGTGAAATGGTTTTTCTCCCTTGTTGTGTTTAACAGAAAACAGCAAATGCTCGTTTTATGTCAAAATGCATTGAAACCAATGGAAACAACAAAAGCGCATAGTTTGTGATATCTCCTCTTGTAGCAAACACAGACATCTCAAAATTTCACATATTGTGTTGAAGACCAAGACACACAAACGTTATGTGAAATGGTTTTTCTCCCATGTTGTGTTTAACAGAAAACAGCAAATGCTCATTTTAGGCCAAAATGCATTGAAACCAATGGAAACAACAAAAAGCGCAATCTTTTTGATATCTTCTCTTGTAGCAAACACAGACAGCTCAAAATTTCACAGATTGTGTTGAAGACCAAGACCCACAAATGTGATGTGAAATGGTTTTTCTCCCATGTTGCTTTTAAGAGAAAACAGCAAATGCTCATTTTAGGCCAAAATGCATTGAAAGCAATGTAAACAACAATAATGCATACTTTGTGATAACTCCTCTTGTAGCAAACACAGACAGCTCAAAATTTCACAGATTGTGTTGAAGACCAAGACCCACAAATGTGATGTGAAATGGTTTTTCTCCCATGTTGCGTTTAAGAGAAAACAGCAAATGCTCGTTTTAGGCCAAAATGCATTGAAACGAATGGAAACAACAAAAGCGCATACTTTGTGATATCTCCTCTTGTAGCAAACACAGACAGCTCAAAATTTCACAGATTGTGTTGAAGACGAAGACCCACAAATGTAATGTGAAATGGTTTTTCTCCCATGTTGCATTTAAGAGAAAACAGCAAATGCTCGTTTTAGTCCAAAATGCATTGAAACCAATGGAAACAACAAAAGAGCATACTTTGTGATATCTCCTCTTGTAGCAAACACAGACAGCTCAAAATTTCACAGATTGTGTTGAAGACCAAGAACCACAAATGTGATGTGAAATGGTTTTTCTCCCTTGTTGTGTTTAACAGAAAACAGCAAATGCTCGTTTTATGTCAAAATGCATTGAAACCAATGGAAACAACAAAAGCGCATAGTTTGTGATATCTCCTCTTGTAGCAAACACAGACATCTCAAAATTTCACATATTGTGTTGAAGACCAAGACACACAAATGTTATGTGAAATGGTTTTTCTCCCATGTTGTGTTTAACAGAAAACAGCAAATGCTCATTTTAGGCCAAAATGCATTGAAACCAATGGAAACAACAAAAAGCGCAATCTTTGTGATATCTCCTCTTGTAGCAAACACAGACAGCTCAAAATTTCACAGATTGTGTTGAAGACCAAGCCCCACAAATGTGATGTGAAATGGTTTTTCTCCCATGTTGCGTTTAAGAGAAAACAGCAAATGCTCGTTTTAGGCCAAAATGCATTGAAACCAATGTAAACAACAATAATGCATACTTTGTGATAACTCCTCTTGTAGCAAACACAGACAGCTCAAAATTTCACAGATTGTGTTGAAGACCAAGACCCACAAATGTGATGTGAAATGGTTTTTCTCCCATGTTGATTTTAAGAGAAAACAGCAAATGCTCATTTTATGCCAAAATGCATTGAAACCAATGGAAACAACAAAAAGCGCAATCTTTGTGATATCTCCTCTTGTAGCAAACAAAGACAGCCCAAAATTTCACAGATTGTGTTGAAGAGCAAGACCCACAAATGTGATGTGAAATGGTTTTTCTCCCATGTTGCTTTTAAGAGAAAACAGCAAATGCACTTTTTAGGCCAAAATGCATTGAAAGCAATGTAAACAACAATAATGCATACTTTGTGATAACTCCTCTTGTAGCAAACACAGACAGCTCAAAATTTCACAGATTGTGTTGAAGACCCAGACCCACAAATGTGATGTGAAATGGTTTTTCTCCCATGTTGCTTTTAAGAGAAAAGAGCAAATGCTCGTTTTAGACTAAAATGCATTGAAGCCAATGGAAACAAAAGTGCATACTTTGTGATATCTCCTCTTGTAGCAAACACAGACATCTCAAAATTTCACAGATTGTGTTGAAGACCAAGACCCACAAATGTGATGTGAAATGGTTTTTCTCCCATGTTGTGTTTAACAGAAAACAGCAAATGCTCATTTTAGGCCAAAATGCATTGAAACCAATGGAAACAACAAAAAGCGCAATCTTTGTGATATCTCCTCTTGTAGCAAACAAAGACAACACAACATTTCACAAATTGTGTTGAAGACCAAGATCCACAAATGTGATGTGAAATGGTTTTTCTCCCATGTTGCGTTTAAGAGAAAACAGCAAATGCTCATTTTAGGCAAAAATGCATTGAAACCAATGGAAACAACAAAAGCGCATACTTTGTGATATCTCCTCTTGTAGCAAACACAGACAGCTCAAAATTTCACTGGATGTGTAGAAGATCAAGACCCACAAATGTTATGTGAAATGGTTTTTCTCCCATGTTGCTTTTAAGAGAAAACAGCAAATGCTCGTTTTAGGCCAAAATGCATTGAAACCAATGGAAACAATAAAAAGCGCAATCTTTGTGATAACTCCTCTTGTAGCAAACACAGACAGCACAAAATTTCACAGATTGTGTTGAAGACCAAGATCCACAAATGTGATGTGAAATGGTTTTTCTCCCATGTTGCTTTTAACAGAAAACAGCAAATGCTCATTTTAGTCCAAAATGCATTGAAACCAATGGAAACAACAAAAAGTGCAATCTTTGTGATATCTCCTCTTGTAGCAAACAAAGACAACACAACATTTCACAAATTGTGTTGAAGACCAAGATCCACAAATGTGATGTGAAATGGTTTTTCTCCCATGTTGCGTTTAAGAGAAAACAGCAAATGCTCATTTTAGGCCAAAATGCATTGAAAGCAATGTAAACAACAATAATGCATACTTTGTGATAACTCCTCTTGTAGCAAACACAGACAGCTCAAAATTTCACAGATTGTGTTGAAGACCAAGACCCACAAATGTGATGTGAAATGGTTTTTCTCCCATGTTGCGTTTAAGAGAAAACAGCAAATGCTCGTTTTAGGCCAAAATGCATTGAAACGAATGGAAACAACAAAAGCGCATAGTTTGTGATATCTCCTCTTGTAGCAAACACAGACATCTCAAAATTTCACATATTGTGTTGAAGACCAAGACACACAAATGTTATGTGAAATGGTTTTTCTCCCATGTTGTGTTTAACAGAAAACAGCAAATGCTCATTTTAGGCCAAAATGCATTGAAACCAATGGAAACAACAAAAAGCGCAATCTTTGTGATATCTCCTCTTGTAGCAAACACAGACAGCTCAAAATTTCACAGATTGTGTTGAAGACCAAGACCCACAAATGTGATGTGAAATGGTTTTTCTCCCATGTTGCTTTTAAGAGAAAACAGCAAATGCACGTTTTAGGCCAAAATGCATTGAAAGCAATGTAAACAACAATAATGCATACTTTGTGATAACTCCTCTTGTAGCAAACACAGACAGCTCAAAATTTCACAGATAGTGTTGAAGATCAAGACCCACAAATGTGATGTGAAATGGTTTTTCTCCCATGTTGCGTTTAAGAGAAAACATCTAATGCTCGTTTTAGGCCAAAATGCATTGAAACCAATGTAAACAACAATAATGCATACTTTGTGATAACTCCTCTTGTAGCAAACACAGACAGCTCAAAATTTCACGGATTGTGTTGAAGACCAAGACCCACAAATGTGATGTGAAATGGTTTTTCTCCCATGTTGCTTTTAAGAGAAAAGAGCAAATGCTCGTTTTAGACTAAAATGCATTGAAGCCAATGGAAACAAAAGTGCATACTTTGTGATATCTCCTCTTGTAGCAAACACAGACATCTCAAAATTTCACAGATTGTGTTGAAGACCAAGACCCACAAACGTTATGTGAAATCGTTTTTCTCCCATGTTGTGTTTAACAGAAAACAGCAAATGCTCATTTTAGGCCAAAATGCATTGAAAAAAATGGAAACAACAAAAAGTGCAATCTTTGTGATATCTCCTCTTGTAGCAAACACAGACAACACAACATTTCACAGATTGTGTTGAAGACCAAGACCCACAAATGTGATGTGAAATGGTTTTTCTCCCATGTTGCTTTTAAGAGAAAACAGCAAATGCTCGTTTTAGGCCAAAATGCATTGAAAGCAATGGAAACAACAAAAGCGAATACTTTGTGATATCTCCTCTTGTAGCAAACACAGACATCTCAAAATTTCTCGGGATGTGTTGAAGACCAAGACCCACAAACGTTATGTGAAATGGTTTTTCTCCCATGTTGTGTTTAACAGAAAACAGCAAATGCTCATTTTAGGCCAAAATGCATTGAAACCAATGGAAACAACAAAAAGCGCAATCTTTTTGATATCTTCTCTTGTAGCAAACACAGACAGCTCAAAATTTCACAGATTGTGTTGAAGACCAAGCCCCACAAATGTGATGTGAAATGGTTTTTCTCCCATGTTGCGTTTAAGAGAAAACAGCAAATGCTCGTTTTAGGCCAAAATGCATTGAAACCAATGTAAACAACAATAATGCATACTTTGTGATAACTCCTCTTGTAGCAAACACAGACAGCTCAAAATTTCACAGATTGTGTTGAAGACCAAGACCCACAAACGTTATGTGAAATCGTTTTTCTCCCATGTTGTGTTTAACAGAAAACAGCAAATGCTCATTTTAGGCCAAAATGCATTGAAAAAAATGGAAACAACAAAAAGTGCAATCTTTGTGATATCTCCTCTTGTAGCAAACACAGACAACACAACATTTCACAGATTGTGTTGAAGACCAAGACCCACAAATGTGATGTGAAATGGTTTTTCTCCCATGTTGCTTTTAAGAGAAAACAGCAAATGCTCGTTTTAGGCCAAAATGCATTGAAAGCAATGGAAACAACAAAAGCGAATACTTTGTGATATCTCCTCTTGTAGCAAACACAGACATCTCAAAATTTCTCGGGATGTGTTGAAGACCAAGACCCACAAACGTTATGTGAAATGGTTTTTCTCCCATGTTGTGTTTAACAGAAAACAGCAAATGCTCTTTTTAGGCCAAAATGCATTGAAACCAATGGAAACAATAAAAAGCGCAATCTTTGTGATAACTCCTCTTGTAGCAAACACAGACAGCACAAAATTTCACAGATTGTGTTGAAGACCAAGATCCACAAATGTGATGTGAAATGGTTTTTCTCCCATGTTGCATTTAAGAGAAAACAGCAAATGCTCATTTAAGGCCAAAATGCATTGAAACAAATGGAAACAACAAAAGTGCATACTTTGTGATATCTCCTCTTGTAGCAAACACAGACAGCTCAAAATTTCACAGATTGTGTTGAAGACCAAGACCCACAAATTTGATGTGAAATGGTTTTTCTCCCTTGTTGTGTTTAACAGAAAACAGCAAATGCTCGTTTTATGTCAAAATGCATTGAAACCAATGGAAACAACAAAAGCGCATAGTTTGTGATATCTCCTCTTGTAGCAAACACAGACATCTCAAAATTTCACATATTGTGTTGAAGACCAAGACACACAAACGTTATGTGAAATGGTTTTTCTCCCATGTTGTGTTTAACAGAAAACAGCAAATGCTCATTTTAGGCCAAAATGCATTGAAAAAAATGGAAACAACAAAAAGTGCAATCTTTGTGATATCTCCTCTTGTAGCAAACACAGACAACACAACATTTCACAGATTGTGTTGAAGACCAAGACCCACAAATGTGATGTGAAATGGTTTTTCTCCCATGTTGCTTTTAAGAGAAAACAGCAAATGCTCGTTTTAGGCCAAAATGCATTGAAAGCAATGGAAACAACAAAAGCGAATACTTTGTGATATCTCCTCTTGTAGCAAACACAGACATCTCAAAATTTCTCGGGATGTGTTGAAGACCAAGACCCACAAACGTTATGTGAAATGGTTTTTCTCCCATGTTGTGTTTAACAGAAAACAGCAAATGCTCTTTTTAGGCCAAAATGCATTGAAACCAATGGAAACAATAAAAAGCGCAATCTTTGTGATAACTCCTCTTGTAGCAAACACAGACAGCACAAAATTTCACAGATTGTGTTGAAGACCAAGATCCACAAATGTGATGTGAAATGGTTTTTCTCCCATGTTGCATTTAAGAGAAAACAGCAAATGCTCATTTAAGGCCAAAATGCATTGAAACAAATGGAAACAACAAAAGTGCATACTTTGTGATATCTCCTCTTGTAGCAAACACAGACAGCTCAAAATTTCACAGATTGTGTTGAAGACCAAGACCCACAAATTTGATGTGAAATGGTTTTTCTCCCTTGTTGTGTTTAACAGAAAACAGCAAATGCTCGTTTTATGTCAAAATGCATTGAAACCAATGGAAACAACAAAAGCGCATAGTTTGTGATATCTCCTCTTGTAGCAAACACAGACATCTCAAAATTTCACATATTGTGTTGAAGACCAAGACACACAAACGTTATGTGAAATGGTTTTTCTCCCATGTTGTGTTTAACAGAAAACAGCAAATGCTCATTTTAGACCAAAATGCATTGAAACCAATGGAAACAACAAAAAGCGCAATCTTTTTGATATCTTCTCTTGTAGCAAACACAGACAGCTCAAAATTTCACAGATTGTGTTGAAGACCAAGCCCCACAAATGTGATGTGAAATGGTTTTTCTCCCATGTTGCGTTTAAGAGAAAACAGCAAATGCTCGTTTTAGGCCAAAATGCATTGAAACCAATGTAAACAACAATAATGCATACTTTGTGATAACTCCTCTTGTAGCAAACACAGACAGCTCAAAATTTCACAGATTGTGTTGAAGACCAAGACCCACAAATGTGATGTGAAATGGTTTTTCTCCCATGTTGATTTTAAGAGAAAACAGCAAATGCTCATTTTATGCCAAAATGCATTGAAACCAATGGAAACAACAAAAAGCGCAATCTTTGTGATATCTCCTCTTGTAGCAAACAAAGACAGCCCAAAATTTCACAGATTGTGTTGAAGAGCAAGACCCACAAATGTGATGTGAAATGGTTTTTCTCCCATGTTGCTTTTAAGAGAAAACAGCAAATGCACTTTTTAGGCCAAAATGCATTGAAAGCAATGTAAACAACAATAATGCATACTTTGTGATAACTCCTCTTGTAGCAAACACAGACAGCTCAAAATTTCACAGATTGTGTTGAAGACCCAGACCCACAAATGTGATGTGAAATGGTTTTTCTCCCATGTTGCTTTTAAGAGAAAAGAGCAAATGCTCGTTTTAGACTAAAATGCATTGAAGCCAATGGAAACAAAAGTGCATACTTTGTGATATCTCCTCTTGTAGCAAACACAGACATCTCAAAATTTCACAGATTGTGTTGAAGACCAAGACCCACAAATGTGATGTGAAATGGTTTTTCTCCCATGTTGTGTTTAACAGAAAACAGCAAATGCTCATTTTAGGCCAAAATGCATTGAAACCAATGGAAACAACAAAAAGTGCAATCTTTGTGATATCTCCTCTTGTAGCAAACAAAGACAACACAACATTTCACAAATTGTGTTGAAGACCAAGATCCACAAATGTGATGTGAAATGGTTTTTCTCCCATGTTGCGTTTAAGAGAAAACAGCAAATGCTCATTTTAGGCAAAAATGCATTGAAACCAATGGAAACAACAAAAGCGCATACTTTGTGATATCTCCTCTTGTAGCAAACACAGACAGCTCAAAATTTCACTGGATGTGTAGAAGATCAAGACCCACAAATGTTATGTGAAATGGTTTTTCTCCCATGTTGCTTTTAAGAGAAAACAGCAAATGCTCGTTTTAGGCCAAAATGCATTGAAACCAATGGAAACAATAAAAAGCGCAATCTTTGTGATAACTCCTCTTGTAGCAAACACAGACAGCACAAAATTTCACAGATTGTGTTGAAGACCAAGATCCACAAATGTGATGTGAAATGGTTTTTCTCCCATGTTGCTTTTAACAGAAAACAGCAAATGCTCATTTTAGTCCAAAATGCATTGAAACCAATGGAAACAACAAAAAGTGCAATCTTTGTGATATCTCCTCTTGTAGCAAACAAAGACAACACAACATTTCACAAATTGTGTTGAAGACCAAGATCCACAAATGTGATGTGAAATGGTTTTTCTCCCATGTTGCGTTTAAGAGAAAACAGCAAATGCTCATTTTAGGCCAAAATGCATTGAAAGCAATGTAAACAACAATAATGCATACTTTGTGATAACTCCTCTTGTAGCAAACACAGACAGCTCAAAATTTCACAGATTGTGTTGAAGACCAAGACCCACAAATGTGATGTGAAATGGTTTTTCTCCCATGTTGCGTTTAAGAGAAAACAGCAAATGCTCGTTTTAGGCCAAAATGCATTGAAACGAATGGAAACAACAAAAGCGCATAGTTTGTGATATCTCCTCTTGTAGCAAACACAGACATCTCAAAATTTCACATATTGTGTTGAAGACCAAGACACACAAATGTTATGTGAAATGGTTTTTCTCCCATGTTGTGTTTAACAGAAAACAGCAAATGCTCATTTTAGGCCAAAATGCATTGAAACCAATGGAAACAACAAAAAGCGCAATCTTTGTGATATCTCCTCTTGTAGCAAACACAGACAGCTCAAAATTTCACAGATTGTGTTGAAGACCAAGACCCACAAATGTGATGTGAAATGGTTTTTCTCCCATGTTGCTTTTAAGAGAAAACAGCAAATGCACGTTTTAGGCCAAAATGCATTGAAAGCAATGTAAACAACAATAATGCATACTTTGTGATAACTCCTCTTGTAGCAAACACAGACAGCTCAAAATTTCACAGATAGTGTTGAAGATCAAGACCCACAAATGTGATGTGAAATGGTTTTTCTCCCATGTTGCGTTTAAGAGAAAACATCTAATGCTCGTTTTAGGCCAAAATGCATTGAAACCAATGTAAACAACAATAATGCATACTTTGTGATAACTCCTCTTGTAGCAAACACAGACAGCTCAAAATTTCACGGATTGTGTTGAAGACCAAGACCCACAAATGTGATGTGAAATGGTTTTTCTCCCATGTTGCTTTTAAGAGAAAAGAGCAAATGCTCGTTTTAGACTAAAATGCATTGAAGCCAATGGAAACAAAAGTGCATACTTTGTGATATCTCCTCTTGTAGCAAACACAGACATCTCAAAATTTCACAGATTGTGTTGAAGACCAAGACCCACAAACGTTATGTGAAATCGTTTTTCTCCCATGTTGTGTTTAACAGAAAACAGCAAATGCTCATTTTAGGCCAAAATGCATTGAAAAAAATGGAAACAACAAAAAGTGCAATCTTTGTGATATCTCCTCTTGTAGCAAACACAGACAACACAACATTTCACAGATTGTGTTGAAGACCAAGACCCACAAATGTGATGTGAAATGGTTTTTCTCCCATGTTGCTTTTAAGAGAAAACAGCAAATGCTCGTTTTAGGCCAAAATGCATTGAAAGCAATGGAAACAACAAAAGCGAATACTTTGTGATATCTCCTCTTGTAGCAAACACAGACATCTCAAAATTTCTCGGGATGTGTTGAAGACCAAGACCCACAAACGTTAAGTGAAATGGTTTTTCTCCCATGTTGTGTTTAACAGAAAACAGCAAATGCTCATTTTAGGCCAAAATGCATTGAAACCAATGGAAACAACAAAAAGCGCAATATTTTTGATATCTTCTCTTGTAGCAAACACAGACAGCTCAAAATTTCACAGATTGTGTTGAAGACCAAGCCCCACAAATGTGATGTGAAATGGTTTTTCTCCCATGTTGCGTTTAAGAGAAAACAGCAAATGCTCGTTTTAGGCCAAAATGCATTGAAACCAATGTAAACAACAATAATGCATACTTTGTGATAACTCCTCTTGTAGCAAACACAGACAGCTCAAAATTTCACAGATTGTGTTGAAGACCAAGACCCACAAATGTGATGTGAAATGGTTTTTCTCCCATGTTGATTTTAAGAGAAAACAGCAAATGCTCATTTTATGCCAAAATGCATTGAAACCAATGGAAACAACAAAAAGCGCAATCTTTGTGATATCTCCTCTTGTAGCAAACAAAGACAGCCCAAAATTTCACAGATTGTGTTGAAGAGCAAGACCCACAAATGTGATGTGAAATGGTTTTTCTCCCATGTTGCTTTTAAGAGAAAACAGCAAATGCACTTTTTAGGCCAAAATGCATTGAAAGCAATGTAAACAACAATAATGCATACTTTGTGATAACTCCTCTTGTAGCAAACACAGACAGCTCAAAATTTCACAGATTGTGTTGAAGACCCAGACCCACAAATGTGATGTGAAATGGTTTTTCTCCCATGTTGCTTTTAAGAGAAAAGAGCAAATGCTCGTTTTAGACTAAAATGCATTGAAGCCAATGGAAACAAAAGTGCATACTTTGTGATATCTCCTCTTGTAGCAAACACAGACATCTCAAAATTTCACAGATTGTGTTGAAGACCAAGACCCACAAATGTGATGTGAAATGGTTTTTCTCCCATGTTGTGTTTAACAGAAAACAGCAAATGCTCATTTTAGGCCAAAATGCATTGAAACCAATGGAAACAACAAAAAGTGCAATCTTTGTGATATCTCCTCTTGTAGCAAACAAAGACAACACAACATTTCACAAATTGTGTTGAAGACCAAGATCCACAAATGTGATGTGAAATGGTTTTTCTCCCATGTTGCGTTTAAGAGAAAACAGCAAATGCTCATTTTAGGCAAAAATGCATTGAAACCAATGGAAACAACAAAAGCTCATACTTTGTGATATCTCCTCTTGTAGCAAACACAGACAGCTCAAAATTTCACTGGATGTGTAGAAGATCAAGACCCACAAATGTTATGTGAAATGGTTTTTCTCCCATGTTGCTTTTAAGAGAAAACAGCAAATGCTCGTTTTAGGCCAAAATGCATTGAAACCAATGGAAACAATAAAAAGCGCAATCTTTGTGATAACTCCTCTTGTAGCAAACACAGACAGCACAAAATTTCACAGATTGTGTTGAAGACCAAGATCCACAAATGTGATGTGAAATGGTTTTTCTCCCATGTTGCTTTTAACAGAAAACAGCAAATGCTCATTTTAGTCCAAAATGCATTGAAACCAATGGAAACAACAAAAAGTGCAATCTTTGTGATATCTCCTCTTGTAGCAAACAAAGACAACACAACATTTCACAAATTGTGTTGAAGACCAAGATCCACAAATGTGATGTGAAATGGTTTTTCTCCCATGTTGCGTTTAAGAGAAAACAGCAAATGCTCATTTTAGGCCAAAATGCATTGAAAGCAATGTAAACAACAATAATGCATACTTTGTGATAACTCCTCTTGTAGCAAACACAGACAGCTCAAAATTTCACAGATTGTGTTGAAGACCAAGACCCACAAATGTGATGTGAAATGGTTTTTCTCCCATGTTGCGTTTAAGAGAAAACAGCAAATGCTCGTTTTAGGCCAAAATGCATTGAAACGAATGGAAACAACAAAAGCGCATAGTTTGTGATATCTCCTCTTGTAGCAAACACAGACATCTCAAAATTTCACATATTGTGTTGAAGACCAAGACACACAAATGTTATGTGAAATGGTTTTTCTCCCATGTTGTGTTTAACAGAAAACAGCAAATGCTCATTTTAGGCCAAAATGCATTGAAACCAATGGAAACAACAAAAAGCGCAATCTTTGTGATATCTCCTCTTGTAGCAAACACAGACAGCTCAAAATTTCACAGATTGTGTTGAAGACCAAGACCCACAAATGTGATGTGAAATGGTTTTTCTCCCATGTTGCTTTTAAGAGAAAACAGCAAATGCACGTTTTAGGCCAAAATGCATTGAAAGCAATGTAAACAACAATAATGCATACTTTGTGATAACTCCTCTTGTAGCAAACACAGACAGCTCAAAATTTCACAGATAGTGTTGAAGATCAAGACCCACAAATGTGATGTGAAATGGTTTTTCTCCCATGTTGCGTTTAAGAGAAAACATCTAATGCTCGTTTTAGGCCAAAATGCATTGAAACCAATGTAAACAACAATAATGCATACTTTGTGATAACTCCTCTTGTAGCAAACACAGACAGCTCAAAATTTCACGGATTGTGTTGAAGACCAAGACCCACAAATGTGATGTGAAATGGTTTTTCTCCCATGTTGCTTTTAAGAGAAAAGAGCAAATGCTCGTTTTAGACTAAAATGCATTGAAGCCAATGGAAACAAAAGTGCATACTTTGTGATATCTCCTCTTGTAGCAAACACAGACATCTCAAAATTTCACAGATTGTGTTGAAGACCAAGACCCACAAACGTTATGTGAAATCGTTTTTCTCCCATGTTGTGTTTAACAGAAAACAGCAAATGCTCATTTTAGGCCAAAATGCATTGAAAAAAATGGAAACAACAAAAAGTGCAATCTTTGTGATATCTCCTCTTGTAGCAAACACAGACAACACAACATTTCACAGATTGTGTTGAAGACCAAGACCCACAAATGTGATGTGAAATGGTTTTTCTCCCATGTTGCTTTTAAGAGAAAACAGCAAATGCTCGTTTTAGGCCAAAATGCATTGAAAGCAATGGAAACAACAAAAGCGAATACTTTGTGATATCTCCTCTTGTAGCAAACACAGACATCTCAAAATTTCTCGGGATGTGTTGAAGACCAAGACCCACAAACGTTATGTGAAATGGTTTTTCTCCCATGTTGTGTTTAACAGAAAACAGCAAATGCTCTTTTTAGGCCAAAATGCATTGAAACCAATGGAAACAACAAAAAGCGCAATCTTTGTGATATCTCCTCTTGTAGCAAACACAGACAGCTCAAAATTTCACAGATTGTGTTGAAGACCAAGCCCCACAAATGTGATGTGAAATGGTTTTTCTCCCATGTTGCGTTTAAGAGAAAACAGCAAATGCTCGTTTTAGGCCAAAATGCATTGAAACCAATGTAAACAACAATAATGCATACTTTGTGATAACTCCTCTTGTAGCAAACACAGACAGCTCAAAATTTCACAGATTGTGTTGAAGACCAAGACCCACAAATGTGATGTGAAATGGTTTTTCTCCCATGTTGATTTTAAGAGAAAACAGCAAATGCTCATTTTATGCCAAAATGCATTGAAACCAATGGAAACAACAAAAAGCGCAATCTTTGTGATATCTCCTCTTGTAGCAAACAAAGACAGCCCAAAATTTCACAGATTGTGTTGAAGAGCAAGACCCACAAATGTGATGTGAAATGGTTTTTCTCCCATGTTGCTTTTAAGAGAAAACAGCAAATGCACTTTTTAGGCCAAAATGCATTGAAAGCAATGTAAACAACAATAATGCATACTTTGTGATAACTCCTCTTGTAGCAAACACAGACAGCTCAAAATTTCACAGATTGTGTTGAAGACCCAGACCCACAAATGTGATGTGAAATGGTTTTTCTCCCATGTTGCTTTTAAGAGAAAAGAGCAAATGCTCGTTTTAGACTAAAATGCATTGAAGCCAATGGAAACAAAAGTGCATACTTTGTGATATCTCCTCTTGTAGCAAACACAGACATCTCAAAATTTCACAGATTGTGTTGAAGACCAAGACCCACAAATGTGATGTGAAATGGTTTTTCTCCCATGTTGTGTTTAACAGAAAACAGCAAATGCTCATTTTAGGCCAAAATGCATTGAAACCAATGGAAACAACAAAAAGCGCAATCTTTGTGATATCTCCTCTTGTAGCAAACAAAGACAACACAACATTTCACAAATTGTGTTGAAGACCAAGATCCACAAATGTGATGTGAAATGGTTTTTCTCCCATGTTGCGTTTAAGAGAAAACAGCAAATGCTCATTTTAGGCAGAAATGCATTGAAACCAATGGAAACAACAAAAGCGCATACTTTGTGATATCTCCTCTTGTAGCAAACACAGACAGCTCAAAATTTCAATGGATGTGTAGAAGATCAAGACCCACAAATGTTATGTGAAATGGTTTTTCTCCCATGTTGCTTTTAAGAGAAAACAGCAAATGCTCGTTTTAGGCCAAAATGCATTGAAACCAATGGAAACAATAAAAAGCGCAATCTTTGTGATAACTCCTCTTGTAGCAAACACAGACAGCACAAAATTTCACAGATTGTGTTGAAGACCAAGATCCACAAATGTGATGTGAAATGGTTTTTCTCCCATGTTGCTTTTAACAGAAAACAGCAAATGCTCATTTTAGTCCAAAATGCATTGAAACCAATGGAAACAACAAAAAGTGCAATCTTTGTGATATCTCCTCTTGTAGCAAACAAAGACAACACAACATTTCACAAATTGTGTTGAAGACCAAGATCCACAAATGTGATGTGAAATGGTTTTTCTCCCATGTTGCGTTTAAGAGAAAACAGCAAATGCTCATTTTAGGCCAAAATGCATTGAAAGCAATGTAAACAACAATAATGCATACTTTGTGATAACTCCTCTTGTAGCAAACAAAGACAGCTCAAAATTTCACAGATTGTGTTGAAGACCAAGACCCACAAATGTGATGTGAAATGGTTTTTCTCCCATGTTGCGTTTAAGAGAAAACAGCAAATGCTCGTTTTAGGCCAAAATGCATTGAAACGAATGGAAACAACAAAAGCGCATAGTTTGTGATATCTCCTCTTGTAGCAAACACAGACATCTCAAAATTTCACATATTGTGTTGAAGACCAAGACACACAAATGTTATGTGAAATGGTTTTTCTCCCATGTTGTGTTTAACAGAAAACAGCAAATGCTCATTTTAGGCCAAAATGCATTGAAACCAATGGAAACAACAAAAAGATCAATCTTTGTGATATCTCCTCTTGTAGCAAACACAGACAGCTCAAAATTTCACAGATTGTGTTGAAGACCAAGACCCACAAATGTGATGTGAAATGGTTTTTCTCCCATGTTGCTTTTAAGAGAAAACAGCAAATGCACGTTTTAGGCCAAAATGCATTGAAAGCAATGTAAACAACAATAATGCATACTTTGTGATAACTCCTCTTGTAGCAAACACAGACAGCTCAAAATTTCACAGATAGTGTTGAAGATCAAGACCCACAAATGTGATGTGAAATGGTTTTTCTCCCATGTTGCGTTTAAGAGAAAACATCTAATGCTCGTTTTAGGCCAAAATGCATTGAAACCAATGTAAACAACAGTAATGCATACTTTGTGATAACTCCTCTTGTAGCAAACACAGACAGCTCAAAATTTCACGGATTGTGTTGAAGACCAAGACCCACAAATGTGATGTGAAATGGTTTTTCTCCCATGTTGCTTTTAAGAGAAAAGAGCAAATGCTCGTTTTAGACTAAAATGCATTGAAGCCAATGGAAACAAAAGTGCATACTTTGTGATATCTCCTCTTGTAGCAAACACAGACATCTCAAAATTTCACAGATTGTGTTGAAGACCAAGACCCACAAACGTTATGTGAAATCGTTTTTCTCCCATGTTGTGTTTAACAGAAAACAGCAAATGCTCATTTTAGGCCAAAATGCATTGAAAAAAATGGAAACAACAAAAAGTGCAATCTTTGTGATATCTCCTCTTGTAGCAAACACAGACAACACAACATTTCACAGATTGTGTTGAAGACCAAGACCCACAAATGTGATGTGAAATGGTTTTTCTCCCATGTTGCTTTTAAGAGAAAACAGCAAATGCTCGTTTTAGGCCAAAATGCATTGAAAGCAATGGAAACAACAAAAGCGAATACTTTGTGATATCTCCTCTTGTAGCAAACACAGACATCTCAAAATTTCTCGGGATGTGTTGAAGACCAAGACCCACAAACGTTATGTGAAATGGTTTTTCTCCCATGTTGTGTTTAACAGAAAACAGCAAATGCTCTTTTTAGGCCAAAATGCATTGAAACCAATGGAAACAATAAAAAGCGCAATCTTTGTGATAACTCCTCTTGTAGCAAACACAGACAGCACAAAATTTCACAGATTGTGTTGAAGACCAAGATCCACAAATGTGATGTGAAATGGTTTTTCTCCCATGTTGCATTTAAGAGAAAACAGCAAATGCTCATTTAAGGCCAAAATGCATTGAAACAAATGGAAACAACAAAAGTGCATACTTTGTGATATCTCCTCTTGTAGCAAACACAGACAGCTCAAAATTTCACAGATTGTGTTGAAGACCAAGACCCACAAATTTGATGTGAAATGGTTTTTCTCCCTTGTTGTGTTTAACAGAAAACAGCAAATGCTCGTTTTATGTCAAAATGCATTGAAACCAATGGAAACAACAAAAGCGCATAGTTTGTGATATCTCCTCTTGTAGCAAACACAGACATCTCAAAATTTCACATATTGTGTTGAAGACCAAGACACACAAACGTTATGTGAAATGGTTTTTCTCCCATGTTGTGTTTAACAGAAAACAGCAAATGCTCATTTTAGGCCAAAATGCATTGAAACCAATGGAAAAAACCAAAAGCGCAATCTTTTTGATATCTTCTCTTGTAGCAAACACAGACAGCTCAAAATTTCACAGATTGTGTTGAAGACCAAGACCCACAAATGTGATGTGAAATGGTTTTTCTCCCATGTTGCTTTTAAGAGAAAACAGCAAATGCTCATTTTAGGCCAAAATGCATTGAAAGCAATGTAAACAACAATAATGCATACTTTGTGATAACTCCTCTTGTAGCAAACACAGACAGCTCAAAATTTCACAGATTGTGTTGAAGACCAAGACCCACAAATGTGATGTGAAATGGTTTTTCTCCCATGTTGCGTTTAAGAGAAAACAGCAAATGCTCGTTTTAGGCCAAAATGCATTGAAACGAATGGAAACAACAAAAGCGCATACTTTGTGATATCTCCTCTTGTAGCAAACACAGACAGCTCAAAATTTCACAGATTGTGTTGAAGACGAAGACCCACAAATGTAATGTGAAATGGTTTTTCTCCCATGTTGCATTTAAGAGAAAACAGCAAATGCTCGTTTTAGTCCAAAATGCATTGAAACCAATGGAAACAACAAAAGAGCATACTTTGTGATATCTCCTCTTGTAGCAAACACAGACAGCTCAAAATTTCACAGATTGTGTTGAAGACCAAGAACCACAAATGTGATGTGAAATGGTTTTTCTCCCTTGTTGTGTTTAACAGAAAACAGCAAATGCTCGTTTTATGTCAAAATGCATTGAAACCAATGGAAACAACAAAAGCGCATAGTTTGTGATATCTCCTCTTGTAGCAAACACAGACATCTCAAAATTTCACATATTGTGTTGAAGACCAAGACACACAAATGTTATGTGAAATGGTTTTTCTCCCATGTTGTGTTTAACAGAAAACAGCAAATGCTCATTTTAGGCCAAAATGCATTGAAACCAATGGAAACAACAAAAAGCGCAATCTTTGTGATATCTCCTCTTGTAGCAAACACAGACAGCTCAAAATTTCACAGATTGTGTTGAAGACCAAGCCCCACAAATGTGATGTGAAATGGTTTTTCTCCCATGTTGCGTTTAAGAGAAAACAGCAAATGCTCGTTTTAGGCCAAAATGCATTGAAACCAATGTAAACAACAATAATGCATACTTTGTGATAACTCCTCTTGTAGCAAACACAGACAGCTCAAAATTTCACAGATTGTGTTGAAGACCAAGACCCACAAATGTGATGTGAAATGGTTTTTCTCCCATGTTGATTTTAAGAGAAAACAGCAAATGCTCATTTTAGGCCAAAATGCATTGAAACCAATGGAAACAACAAAAAGCGCAATCTTTGTGATATCTCCTCTTGTAGCAAACAAAGACAGCCCAAAAATTCACAGATTGTGTTGAAGAGCAAGACCCACAAATGTGATGTGAAATGGTTTTTCTCCCATGTTGCTTTTAAGAGAAAACAGCAAATGCACGTTTTAGGCCAAAATGCATTGAAAGCAATGTAAACAACAATAATGCATACTTTGTGATAACTCCTCTTGTAGCAAACACAGACAGCTCAAAATTTCACAGATTGTGTTGAAGACCCAGACCCACAAATGTGATGTGAAATGGTTTTTCTCCCATGTTGCTTTTAAGAGAAAAGAGCAAATGCTCGTTTTAGACTAAAATGCATTGAAGCCAATGGAAACAAAAGTGCATACTTTGTGATATCTCCTCTTGTAGCAAACACAGACATCTCAAAATTTCACAGATTGTGTTGAAGACCAAGACCCACAAATGTGATGTGAAATGGTTTTTCTCCCATGTTGTGTTTAACAGAAAACAGCAAATGCTCATTTTAGGCCAAAATGCATTGAAACCAATGGAAACAACAAAAAGCGCAATCTTTGTGATATCTCCTCTTGTAGCAAACAAAGACAACACAACATTTCACAAATTGTGTTGAAGACCAAGATCCACAAATGTGATGTGAAATGGTTTTTCTCCCATGTTGCGTTTAAGAGAAAACAGCAAATGCTCATTTTAGGCAAAAATGCATTGAAACCAATGGAAACAACAAAAGCGCATACTTTGTGATATCTCCTCTTGTAGCAAACACAGACAGCTCAAAATTTCACTGGATGTGTAGAAGATCAAGACCCACAAATGTTATGTGAAATGGTTTTTCTCCCATGTTGCTTTTAAGAGAAAACAGCAAATGCTCGTTTTAGGCCAAAATGCATTGAAACCAATGGAAACAATAAAAAGCGCAATCTTTGTGATAACTCCTCTTGTAGCAAACACAGACAGCACAAAATTTCACAGATTGTGTTGAAGACCAAGATCCACAAATGTGATGTGAAATGGTTTTTCTCCCATGTTACTTTTAACAGAAAACAGCAAATGCTCATTTTAGGCCAAAATGCATTGAAACCAATGGAAACAACAAAAAGCGCAATCTTTGTGATATCTCCTCTTGTAGCAAACACAGACAGCTCAAAATTTCACAGATTGTGTTGAAGACCAAGACCCACAAATGTGATGTGAAATGGTTTTTCTCCCATGTTGCGTTTAAGAGAAAACAGCAAATGCTCGTTTTAGGCCAAAATGCATTGAAACCAATGTAAACAACAATAATGCATACTTTGTGATAACTCCTCTTGTAGCAAACAAAGACAGCTCAAAATTTCACAGATTGTGTTGAAGACCAAGACCCACAAATGTGATGTGAAATTGTCTTTCTCCCATGTTGCGTTTAAGAGAAAAGAGCAAATGCTCATTTTAGACCAAAATGCATTGAAATGAATGGAAACAACAAAAGCGCATACTTTGTGATATCTCCTCTTGTAGCAAACACAGATAGCTCTTAATTTCACAGATTGTGTTGAAGACCAAGACCCACAAATGTAATGTGAAATGGTTTTTCTCCCATGTTGCATTTAAGGGAAAACAGCAAATGCTCGTTTTAGTCCAAAATGCATTGAAACCAATGGAAACAACAAAAAGTGCAATCTTTGTGATATCTCCTCTTGTAGCAAACAAAGACAACACAACATTTCACAAATTGTGTTGAAGACCAAGATCCACAAATGTGATGTGAAATGGTTTTTCTCCCATGTTGCGTTTAAGAGAAAACAGCAAATGCTCATTTTAGGCAAAAATGCATTGAAACCAATGGAAACAACAAAAGCGCATAATTTGTGATATCTCCTCTTGTAGCAAACACAGACAGCTCAAAATTTCACGGGATGTGTTGAACATCAAGACTCACAAAAGTGATGTGAAATGGTTTTTCTCCCTTGTTGCGTTTAAGAGAAAACAGCAAATGCTCATTTTAGGTCAAAATGCATTGAAACGAATGGAAACAACAAAAGCGCATACTTTGTGATATCTCCTCTTGTAGCAAACACAGACAGCTCAAAATTTCACAGATAGTGTTGAAGATCAAGACCCACAAATGTGATGTGAAATGGTTTTTCTCCCATATTGCGTTTAAGAGAAAACAGCAAATGCTCTTTTTAGGCCAAAATGCATTGAAACCAATGGAAACAATAAAAAGCGCAATCTTTGTGATAACTCCTCTTGTAGCAAACACAGACAGCACAAAATTTCACAGATTGTGTTGAAGACCAAGATCCACAAATGTGATGTGAAATGGTTTTTCTCCCATGTTGCATTTAAGAGAAAACAGCAAATGCTCATTTAAGGCCAAAATGCATTGAAACAAATGGAAACAACAAAAGTGCATACTTTGTGATATCTCCTCTTGTAGCAAACACAGACAGCTCAAAATTTCACAGATTGTGTTGAAGACCAAGACCCACAAATTTGATGTGAAATGGTTTTTCTCCCTTGTTGTGTTTAACAGAAAACAGCAAATGCTCGTTTTATGTCAAAATGCATTGAAACCAATGGAAACAACAAAAGCGCATAGTTTGTGATATCTCCTCTTGTAGCAAACACAGACATCTCAAAATTTCACATATTGTGTTGAAGACCAAGACACACAAACGTTATGTGAAATGGTTTTTCTCCCATGTTGTGTTTAACAGAAAACAGCAAATGCTCGTTTTAGGCCAAAATGCATTGAAACCAATGGAAACAATAAAAAGCGCAATCTTTGTGATAACTCCTCTTGTAGCAAACACAGACAGCACAAAATTTCACAGATTGTGTTGAAGACCAAGATCCACAAATGTGATGTGAAATGGTTTTTCTCCCATGTTGCATTTAAGAGAAAACAGCAAATGCTAATTTTAGGCCAAAATGCATTGAAACAAATGGAAACAACAAAAGTGCATACTTTGTGATATCTCCTCTTGTAGCAAACACAGACAGCTCAAAATTTCACAGATTGTGTTGAAGACCAAGACCCACAAATGTGATGTGAAATGGTTTTTCTCCCATGTTGCTTTTAAGAGAAAACAGCAAATGCTCATTTTAGGCTAAAATGCATTGAAAGCAATGTAAACAACAATAATGCATACTTTGTGATAACTCCTCTTGTAGCAAACACAGACAGCTCAAAATTTCACAGATTGTGTTGAAGACCAAGACCCACAAATGTGATGTGAAATGGTTTTTCTCCCATGTTGCGTTTAAGAGAAAACAGCAAATGCTCGTTTTAGGCCAAAATGCATTGAAATGAATGGAAACAACAAAAGCGCATACTTTGTGATATCTCCTCTTGTAGCAAACACAGACAGCTCAAAATTTCACAGATTGTGTTGAAGAGGAAGACCCACAAATGTAATGTGAAATGGTTTTTCTCCCATGTTGCATTTAAGAGAAAACAGCAAATGCTTGTTTTAGTCCAAAATGCATTGAAACCAATGGAAACAACAAAAGAGCATACTTTGTGATATCTCCTCTTGTAGCAAACACAGACAGCTCAAAATTTCACAGATTGTGTTGAAGACCAAGAACCACAAATGTGATGTGAAATGGTTTTTCTCCCTTGTTGTGTTTAACAGAAAACAGCAAATGCTCGTTTTATGTCAAAATGCATTGAAACCAATGGAAACAACAAAAGCGCATAGTTTGTGATATCTCCTCTTGTAGCAAACACAGACATCTCAAAATTTCACATATTGTGTTGAAGACCAAGACACACAAACGTTATGTGAAATGGTTTTTCTCCCATGTTGTGTTTAACAGAAAACAGCAAATGCTCATTTTAGGCCAAAATGCATTGAAACCAATGGAAACAACAAAAAGCGCAATCTTTGTGATATCTACTCTTGTAGCAAACACAGACAGCTCAAAATTTCACAGATTGTGTTGAAGACCAAGACCCACAAATGTGATGTGAAATGGTTTTTCTCCCATGTTGCGTTTAAGAGAAAACAGCAAATGCTCGTTTTATGCCAAAATGCATTGAAACCAATGTAAACAACAATAATGCATACTTTGTGATAACTCCTCTTGTAGCAAACAAAGACAGCTCAAAATTTCACAGATTGTGTTGAAGACCAAGACCCACAAATGTAATGTGAAATGGTTTTTCTCCCATGTTGCGTTTAAGAGAAAACAGCAAATGCTCATTTTAGGCAAAAATGCATTGAAACCAATGGAAACAACAAAAGCGCATACTTTGTGATATCTCCTCTTGTAGCAAACATAGACAGCTCAAAATTTCACTGGATGTTTTGAAGATCAAGACCCACAAAAGTGATGTGAAATGGTTTTTCTCCCTTGTTGCGTTTAAGAGAAAACAGCAAATGCTCGTTTTAGGTCAAAATGCATTGAAACGAATGGAAACAACAAAATCGCATACTTTGAGATATCTCCTCTTGTAGCAAACACAGACATCTCAAAATTTAACAGATTGTGTTGAAGACCAAAACCCACAAACGTTATGTGAAATGGTTTTTCTCCCATGTTGCTTTTAAGAGAAAACAGCAAATGCTCGTTTTAGGCCAAAATGCATTGAAACCAATGGAAACAATAAAAACCGCAATCTTTGTGATAACTCCTCTTGTAGCAAACACAGACAGCACAAAATTTCACAGATTGTGTTGAAGACCAAGATCCACAAATGTGATGTGAAATGGTTTTTCTCCCATGTTGCATTTAAGAGAAAACAGCAAATGCTCATTTTAGGCCAAAATGCATTGAAACCAATGGAAACAACAAAAGTGCATACTTTGTGATATCTCCTCTTGTAGCAAACACAGACAGCTCAAAATTTCACAGATTGTGTTGAAGACCAAGACCCACAAATGTGATGTGAAATGGTTTTTCTCCCATGTTGCTTTTAAGAGAAAACAGCAAATGCTCATTTTAGTCCAAAATGCATTGAAACCAATGGAAACAACAAAAGCGCATACTTTGTGATATCTCCTCTTGTAGCAAACACAGACAGCTCAAAATTTCACAGATTGTGTTGAAGACCAAGACCCACAAACGTTATGTGAAATGGTTTTTCTCCCATGTTGTGTTTAACAGAAAACAGCAAATGCTCATTTTAGGCCAAAATGCATTGAAACCAATGGAAACAACAAAAAGCGCAATCTTTGTGATATCTCCTCTTGTAGCAAACAAAGACAACACAACATTTCACAAATTGTGTTGAAGACCAAGATCCACAAATGTGATGTGAAATGGTTTTTCTCCCTTGTTGCGTTTAAGAGAAAACAGCAAATGCTCATTTTAGGCAAAAATGCATTGAAACCAATGGAAACAACAAAAGCGCATACTTTGTGATATCTCCTCTTGTAGCAAACACAGACAGCTCAAAATTTCACGGGATGTGTTGAAGATCAAGACTCACAAAAGTGATGTGAAATGGTTTTTCTCCCTTGTTGCGTTTAAGAGAAAACAGCAAATGCTCATTTTAGGTCAAAATGCATTGAAACGAATGGAAACAACAAAAGCGCATACTTTGTGATATCTCCTCTTGTAGCAAACACAGACATCTCAAAATTTCACAGATTGTGTTGAAGACCAAGACCCACAAACGTTATGTGAAATGGTTTTTCTCCCAAGTTGTGTTTAACAGAAAACAGCAAATGCTCTTTTTAGGCCAAAATGCATTGAAACCAATGGAAACAATAAAAAGCGCAATCTTTGTGATAACTCCTCTTGTAGCAAACACAGACAGCACAAAATTTCACAGATTGTGTTGAAGACCAAGATCCACAAATGTGATGTGAAATGGTTTTTCTCCCATGTTGCATTTAAGAGAAAACAGCAAATGCTAATTTTAGGCCAAAATGCATTGAAACAAATGGAAACAACAAAAGCGCATACTTTGTGATATCTCCTCTTGTAGCAAACACAGACAGCTCAAAATTTCACAGATTGTGTTGAAGACGAAGACCCACAAATGTAATGTGAAATGGTTTTTCTCCCATGTTGCATTTAAGAGAAAACAGCAAATGCTCATTTTAGGCCAAAATGCATTGAAAGCAATGGAAACAACAATAATGCATACTTTGTGATATCTCCTCTTGTAGCAAACACAGACAGCTCAAAATTTCACAGATTGTGTTGAAGACCAAGAACCACAAATGTGATGTGAAATGGTTTTTCTCCCTTGTTGTGTTTAACAGAAAACAGCAAATGCTCGTTTTATGTCAAAATGCATTGAAACCAATGGAAACAACAAAAGCGCATAGTTTGTGATATCTCCTCTTGTAGCAAACACAGACATCTCAAAATTTCACATATTGTGTTGAATACCAAGACACACAAATGTTATGTGAAATGGTTTTTCTCCCATGTTGTGTTTAACAGAAAACAGCAAATGCTCATTTTAGGCCAAAATGCATTGAAACCAATGGAAACAACAAAAAGCGCAATCTTTGTGATATCTCCTCTTGTAGCAAACACAGACAGCTCAAAATTTCACAGATTGTGTTGAAGACCAAGCCCCACAAATGTGATGTGAAATGGTTTTTCTCCCATGTTGCGTTTAAGAGAAAACAGCAAATGCTCGTTTTAGGCCAAAATGCATTGAAACCAATGTAAACAACAATAATGCATACTTTGTGATAACTCCTCTTGTAGCAAACACAGACAGCTCAAAATTTCACAGATTGTGTTGAAGACCCAGACCCACAAATGTGACATGAAATGGTTTTTCTCCCATGTTGCTTTTAAGAGAAAAGAGCAAATGCTCGTTTTAGACTAAAATGCATTGAAGCCAATGGAAACAAAAGTGCATACTTTGTGATATCTCCTCTTGTAGCAAACACAGACATCTCAAAATTTCACAGATTGTGTTGAAGACCAAGACCCACAAATGTGATGTGAAATGGTTTTTCTCCCATGTTGTGTTTAACAGAAAACAGCAAATGCTCATTTTAGGCCAAAATGCATTGAAACCAATGGAAACAACAAAAAGTGCAATCTTTGTGATATCTCCTCTTGTAGCAAACAAAGACAACACAACATTTCACAAATTGTGTTGAAGACCAAGATCCACAAATGTGATGTGAAATGGTTTTTCTCCCATGTTGCGTTTAAGAGAAAACAGCAAATGCTCATTTTAGGCAAAAATGCATTGAAACCAATGGAAACAACAAAAGCGCATACTTTGTGATATCTCCTCTTGTAGCAAACACAGACAGCTCAAAATTTCACTGGATGTGTAGAAGATCAAGACCCACAAATGTGATGTGAAATGGTTTTTCTCCCTTGTTGCGTTTAAGAGAAAACAGCAAATGCTCGTTTTAGGTCAAAATGCATTGAAACGAATGGAAACAACAAAAGCGCATACTTTGAGATATCTCCTCTTGTAGCAAACACAGACATCTCAAAATTTAACAGATTGTGTTGAAGACCAAAACCCACAAACGTTATGTGAAATGGTTTTTCTCCCATGTTGCTTTTAAGAGAAAACAGCAAATGCTCGTTTTAGGCCAAAATGCATTGAAACCAATGGAAACAATAAAAAGCGCAATCTTTGTGATAACTCCTCTTGTAGCAAACACAGACAGCACAAAATTTCACAGATTGTGTTGAAGACCAAGATCCACAAATGTGATGTGAAATGGTTTTTCTCCCATGTTGCATTTAAGAGAAAACAGCAAATGCTCATTTTAGGCCAAAATGCATTGAAACCAATGGAAACAACAAAAGTGCATACTTTGTGATATCTCCTCTTGTAGCAAACACAGACAGCTCAAAATTTCACAAATTGTGTTGAAGACCAAGACCCACAAATGTGATGTGAAATGGTTATTCTCCCATGTTGCTTTTAAGAGGAAACAGCAAATGCTCATTTTAGGCCAAAATGCATTGAAAGCAATGTAAACAACAATAATGCATACTTTGTGATAACTCCTCTTGTAGCAAACACAGACAGCTCAAAATTTCACAGATTGTGTTGAAGACCAAGACCCACAAATGTGATGTGAAATGGTTTTTCTCCCATGTTGCGTTTAAGAGAAAACAGCAAATGCTCGTTTTAGGCCAAAATGCATTGAAATGAATGGAAACAACAAAAGCGCATACTTTGTGATATCTCCTCTTGTAGCAAACACAGACAGCTCAAAATTTCACAGATTGTGTTGAAGAGGAAGACCCACAAATGTAATGTGAAATGGTTTTTCTCCCATGTTGCATTTAAGAGAAAACAGCAAATGCTTGTTTTAGTCCAAAATGCATTGAAACCAATGGAAACAACAAAAGAGCATACTTTGTGATATCTCCTCTTGTAGCAAACACAGACAGCTCAAAATTTCACAGATTGTGTTGAAGACCAAGAACCACAAATGTGATGTGAAATGGTTTTTCTCCCTTGTTGTGTTTAACAGAAAACAGCAAATGCTCGTTTTATGTCAAAATGCATTGAAACCAATGGAAACAACAAAAGCGCATAGTTTGTGATATCTCCTCTTGTAGCAAACACAGACATCTCAAAATTTCACATATTGTGCTGAAGACCAAGACACACAAACGTTATGTGAAATGGTTTTTCTCCCATGTTGTGTTTAACAGAAAACAGCAAATGCTCATTTTAGGCCAAAATGCATTGAAACCAATGGAAACAACAAAAAGCGCAATCTTTGTGATATCTACTCTTGTAGCAAACACAGACAGCTCAAAATTTCACAGATTGTGTTGAAGACCAAGACCCACAAATGTGATGTGAAATGGTTTTTCTCCCATGTTGCGTTTAAGAGAAAACAGCAAATGCTCGTTTTATGCCAAAATGCATTGAAACCAATGTAAACAACAATAATGCATACTTTGTGATAACTCCTCTTGTAGCAAACAAAGACAGCTCAAAATTTCACAGATTGTGTTGAAGACCAAGACCCACAAATGTAATGTGAAATGGTTTTTCTCCCATATTGCGTTTAAGAGAAAACAGCAAATGCTCATTTTAGGCAAAAATGCATTGAAACCAATGGAAACAACAAAAGCGCATACTTTGTGATATCTCCTCTTGTAGCAAACATAGACAGCTCAAAATTTCACTGGATGTGTTGAAGATCAAGACCCACAAAAGTGATGTGAAATGGTTTTTCTCCCTTGTTGCGTTTAAGAGAAAACAGCAAATGCTCGTTTTAGGTCAAAATGCATTGAAACGAATGGAAACAACAAAATCGCATACTTTGAGATATCTCCTCTTGTAGCAAACACAGACATCTCAAAATTTAACAGATTGTGTTGAAGACCAAAACCCACAAACGTTATGTGAAATGGTTTTTCTCCCATGTTGCTTTTAAGAGAAAACAGCAAATGCTCGTTTTAGGCCAAAATGCATTGAAACCAATGGAAACAATAAAAAGCGCAATCTTTGTGATAACTCCTCTTGTAGCAAACACAGACAGCACAAAATTTCACAGATTGTGTTGAAGACCAAGATCCACAAATGTGATGTGAAATGGTTTTTCTCCCATGTTGCATTTAAGAGAAAACAGCAAATGCTCATTTTAGGCCAAAATGCATTGAAACCAATGGAAACAACAAAAGTGCATACTTTGTGATATCTCCTCTTGTAGCAAACACAGACAGCTCAAAATTTCACAGATTGTGTTGAAGACCAAGACCCACAAATGTGATGTGAAATGGTTTTTCTCCCATGTTGCTTTTAAGAGAAAACAGCAAATGCTCATTTTAGTCCAAAATGCATTGAAACCAATGGAAACAACAAAAGCGCATACTTTGTGATATCTCCTCTTGTAGCAAACACAGACAGCTCAAAATTTCACAGATTGTGTTGAAGACCAAGACCCACAAACGTTATGTGAAATGGTTTTTCTCCCATGTTGTGTTTAACAGAAAACAGCAAATGCTCATTTTAGGCCAAAATGCATTGAAACCAATGGAAACAACAAAAAGCGCAATCTTTGTGATATCTCCTCTTGTAGCAAACAAAGACAACACAACATTTCACAAATTGTGTTGAAGACCAAGATCCACAAATGTGATGTGAAATGGTTTTTCTCCCTTGTTGCGTTTAAGAGAAAACAGCAAATGCTTATTTTAGGCAAAAATGCATTGAAACCAATGGAAACAACAAAAGCGCATACTTTGTGATATCTCCTCTTGTAGCAAACACAGACAGCTCAAAATTTCACGGGATGTGTTGAAGATCAAGACTCACAAAAGTGATGTGAAATGGTTTTTCTCCCTTGTTGCGTTTAAGAGAAAACAGCAAATGCTCATTTTAGGTCAAAATGCATTGAAACGAATGGAAACAACAAAAGCGCATACTTTGTGATATCTCCTCTTGTAGCAAACACAGACATCTCAAAATTTCACAGATTGTGTTGAAGACCAAGACCCACAAACGTTATGTGAAATGGTTTTTCTCCCAAGTTGTGTTTAACAGAAAACAGCAAATGCTCTTTTTAGGCCAAAATGCATTGAAACCAATGGAAACAATAAAAAGCGCAATCTTTGTGATAACTCCTCTTGTAGCAAACACAGACAGCACAAAATTTCACAGATTGTGTTGAAGACCAAGATCCACAAATGTGATGTGAAATGGTTTTTCTCCCATGTTGCATTTAAGAGAAAACAGCAAATGCTAATTTTAGGCCAAAATGCATTGAAACAAATGGAAACAACAAAAGTGCATACTTTGTGATATCTCCTCTTGTAGCAAACACAGACAGCTCAAAATTTCACAGATTGTGTTGGAGACCAAGACCCACAAATGTGATGTGAAATGGTTTTTCTCCCATGTTGCTTTTAAGAGAAAACAGCAAATGCTCATTTTAGGCCAAAATGCATTGAAAGCAATGTAAACAACAATAATGCATACTTTGTGATAACTCCTCTTGTAGCAAACACAGACAGCTCAAAATTTCACAGATTGTGTTGAAGACCAAGACCCACAAATGTGATGTGAAATGGTTTTTCTCCCATGTTGCGTTTAAGAGAAAACAGCAAATGCTCGTTTTAGGCCAAAATGCATTGAAACGAATGGAAACAACAAAAGCGCATACTTTGTGATATCTCCTCTTGTAGCAAACACAGACAGCTCAAAATTTCACAGATTGTGTTGAAGACGAAGACCCACAAATGTAATGTGAAATGGTTTTTCTCCCATGTTGCATTTAAGAGAAAACAGCAAATGCTCGTTTTAGTCCAAAATGCTTTGAAACCAATGGAAACAACAAAAGAGCATACTTTGTGATATCTCCTCTTGTAGCAAACACAGACAGCTCAAAATTTCACAGATTGTGTTGAAGACCAAGAACCACAAATGTGATGTGAAATGGTTTTTCTCCCTTGTTGTGTTTAACAGAAAACAGCAAATGCTCGTTTTATGTCAAAATGCATTGAAACCAATGGAAACAACAAAAGCGCATAGTTTGTAATATCTCCTCTTGTAGCAAACACAGACATCTCAAAATTTCACATATTGTGTTGAAGACCAAGACACACAAATGTTATGTGAAATGGTTTTTTCTCCCATGTTGTGTTTAACAGAAAACAGCAAATGCTCATTTTAGGCCAAAATGCATTGAAACCAATGGAAACAACAAAAAGCGCAATCTTTGTGATATCTCCTCTTGTAGCAAACACAGACAGCTCAAAATTTCACAGATTGTGTTGAAGACCAAGCCCCACAAATGTGATGTGAAATGGTTTTTCTCCCATGTTGCGTTTAAGAGAAAACAGCAAATGCTCGTTTTAGGCCAAAATGTATTGAAACCAATGTAAACAACAATAATGCATACTTTGTGATAACTCCTCTTGTAGCAAACACAGACAGCTCAAAATTTCACAGATTGTGTTGAAGACCAAGACCCACAAATGTGATGTGAAATGGTTTTTCTCCCATGTTGATTTTAAGAGAAAACAGCAAATGCTCATTTTAGGCCAAAATGCATTGAAACCAATGGAAACAACAAAAAGCGCAATCTTTGTGATATCTCCTCTTGTAGCAAACACAGACAGCCCAAAATTTCACAGATTGTGTTGAAGAGCAAGACCCACAAATGTGATGTGAAATGGTTTTTCTCCCATGTTGCTTTTAAGAGAAAACAGTAAATGCACGTTTTAGGCCAAAATGCATTGAAAGCAATGTAAACAACAATAATGCATACTTTGTGATAACTCCTCTTGTAGCAAACACAGACAGCTCAAAATTTCACAGATAGTGTTGAAGATCAAGACCCACATATGTGATGTGAAATGGTTTTTCTCCCATGTTGCGTTTAAGAGAAAACAGCTAATGCTCGTTTTAGGCCAAAATGCATTGAAACCAATGTAAACAACAATAATGCATACTTTGTGATAACTCCTCTTGTAGCAAACACAGACAGCTCAAAATTTCACAGATTGTGTTGAAGACCCAGACCCACAAATGTGATGTGAAATGGTTTTTCTCCCATGTTGCTTTTAAGAGAAAAGAGCAAATGCTCGTTTTAGACTAAAATGCATTGAAGCCAATGGAAACAAAAGTGCATACTTTGTGATATCTCCTCTTGTAGCAAACACAGACATCTCAAAATTTCACAGATTGTGTTGAAGACCAAGACCCACAAATGTGATGTGAAATGGTTTTTCTCCCATGTTGTGTTTAACAGAAAACAGCAAATGCTCATTTTAGGCCAAAATGCATTGAAACCAATGGAAACAACAAAAAGCGCAATCTTTGTGATATCTCCTCTTGTAGCAAACAAAGACAACACAACATTTCACAAATTGTGTTGAAGACCAAGATCCACAAATGTGATGTGAAATGGTTTTTCTCCCATGTTGCGTTTAAGAGAAAACAGCAAATGCTCATTTTAGGCAAAAATGCATTGAAACCAATGGAAACAACAAAAGCGCATACTTTGTGATATCTCCTCTTGTAGCAAACACAGACAGCTCAAAATTTCACTGGATGTGTAGAAGATCAAGACCCACAAATGTGATGTGAAATGGTTTTTCTCCCTTGTTGCATTTAAGAGAAAACAGCAAATGCTCATTTTAGGCAAAAATGCATTGAAACCAATGGAAACAACAAAAGCGCATACTTTGTGATATCTCCTCTTGTAGCAAACACAGACAGCTCAAAATTTCACGGGATGTGTTGAAGATCAAGACTCACAAAAGTGATGTGAAATGGTTTTTCTCCCTTGTTGCGTTTAAGAGAAAACAGCAAATGCTCATTTTAGGTCAAAATGCATTGAAACGAATGGAAACAACAAAAGCGCATACTTTGTGATATCTCCTCTTGTAGCAAACACAGACATCTCAAAATTTCACAGATTGTGTTGAAGACCAAGACCCACAAACGTTATGTGAAATGGTTTTTCTCCCAAGTTGTGTTTAACAGAAAACAGCAAATGCTCTTTTTAGGCCAAAATGCATTGAAACCAATGGAAACAATAAAAAGCGCAATCTTTGTGATAACTCCTCTTGTAGCAAACACAGACAGCACAAAATTTCACAGATTGTGTTGAAGACCAAGATCCACAAATGTGATGTGAAATGGTTTTTCTCCCATGTTGCATTTAAGAGAAAACAGCAAATGCTAATTTTAGGCCAAAATGCATTGAAACAAATGGAAACAACAAAAGCGCATACTTTGTGATATCTCCTCTTGTAGCAAACACAGACAGCTCAAAATTTCACAGATTGTGTTGAAGACGAAGACCCACAAATGTAATGTGAAATGGTTTTTCTCCCATGTTGCATTTAAGAGAAAACAGCAAATGCTCATTTTAGGCCAAAATGCATTGAAAGCAATGGAAACAACAATAATGCATACTTTGTGATATCTCCTCTTGTAGCAAACACAGACAGCTCAAAATTTCACAGATTGTGTTGAAGACCAAGAACCACAAATGTGATGTGAAATGGTTTTTCTCCCTTGTTGTGTTTAACAGAAAACAGCAAATGCTCGTTTTATGTCAAAATGCATTGAAACCAATGGAAACAACAAAAGCGCATAGTTTGTGATATCTCCTCTTGTAGCAAACACAGACATCTCAAAATTTCACATATTGTGTTGAATACCAAGACACACAAATGTTATGTGAAATGGTTTTTCTCCCATGTTGTGTTTAACAGAAAACAGCAAATGCTCATTTTAGGCCAAAATGCATTGAAACCAATGGAAACAACAAAAAGCGCAATCTTTGTGATATCTCCTCTTGTAGCAAACACAGACAGCTCAAAATTTCACAGATTGTGTTGAAGACCAAGCCCCACAAATGTGATGTGAAATGGTTTTTCTCCCATGTTGCGTTTAAGAGAAAACAGCAAATGCTCGTTTTAGGCCAAAATGCATTGAAACCAATGTAAACAACAATAATGCATACTTTGTGATAACTCCTCTTGTAGCAAACACAGACAGCTCAAAATTTCACAGATTGTGTTGAAGACCAAGACCCACAAATGTGATGTGAAATGGTTTTTCTCCCATGTTGATTTTAAGAGAAAACAGCAAATGCTCATTTTAGGCCAAAATGCATTGAAACCAATGGAAACAACAAAAAGCGCAATCTTTGTGATATCTCCTCTTGTAGCAAACACAGACAGCCCAAAATTTCACAGATTGTGTTGAAGAGCAAGACCCACAAATGTGATGTGAAATGGTTTTTCTCCCATGTTGCTTTTAAGAGAAAACAGCAAATGCACGTTTTAGTCCAAAATGCATTGAAAGCAATGTAAACAACAATAATGCATACTTTGTGATAACTCCTCTTGTAGCAAACACAGACAGCTCAAAATTTCACAGATTGTGTTGAAGACCCAGACCCACAAATGTGACGTGAAATGGTTTTTCTCCCATGTTGCTTTTAAGAGAAAAGAGCAAATGCTCGTTTTAGACTAAAATGCATTGAAGCCAATGGAAACAAAAGTGCATACTTTGTGATATCTCCTCTTGTAGCAAACACAGACATCTCAAAATTTCACAGATTGTGTTGAAGACCAAGACCCACAAATGTGATGTGAAATGGTTTTTCTCCCATGTTGTGTTTAACAGAAAACAGCAAATGCTCATTTTAGGCCAAAATGCATTGAAACCAATGGAAACAACAAAAAGCGCAATCTTTGTGATATCTCCTCTTGTAGCAAACAAAGACAACACAACATTTCACAAATTGTGTTGAAGACCAAGATCCACAAATGTGATGTGAAATGGTTTTTCTCCCATGTTGCGTTTAAGAGAAAACAGCAAATGCTCATTTTAGGCAAAAATGCATTGAAACCAATGGAAACAACAAAAGCGCATACTTTGTGATATCTCCTCTTGTAGCAAACACAGACAGCTCAAAATTTCACTGGATGTGTAGAAGATCAAGACCCACAAATGTGATGTGAAATGGTTTTTCTCCCTTGTTGCGTTTAAGAGAAAACAGCAAATGCTCGTTTTAGGTCAAAATGCATTGAAACGAATGGAAACAACAAAAGCGCATACTTTGAGATATCTCCTCTTGTAGCAAACACAGACATCTCAAAATTTAACAGATTGTGTTGAAGACCAAAACCCACAAACGTTATGTGAAATGGTTTTTCTTCCATGTTGCTTTTAAGAGAAAACAGCAAATGCTCGTTTTAGGCCAAAATGCATTGAAACCAATGGAAACAATAAAAAGCGCAATCTTTGTGATAACTCCTCTTGTAGCAAACACAGACAGCACAAAATTTCACAGATTGTGTTGAAGACCAAGATCCACAAATGTGATGTGAAATGGTTTTTCTCCCATGTTGCATTTAAGAGAAAACAGCAAATGCTCATTTTAGGCCAAAATGCATTGAAACCAATGGAAACAACAAAAGTGCATACTTTGTGATATCTCCTCTTGTAGCAAACACAGACAGCTCAAAATTTCACAAATTGTGTTGAAGACCAAGACCCACAAATGTGATGTGAAATGGTTATTCTCCCATGTTGCATTTAAGAGGAAACAGCAAATGCTCATTTTAGGCCAAAATGCATTGAAAGCAATGTAAACAACAATAATGCATACTTTGTGATAACTCCTCTTGTAGCAAACACAGACAGCTCAAAATTTCACAGATTGTGTTGAAGACCAAGACCCACAAATGTGATGTGAAATGGTTTTTCTCCCATGTTGCGTTTAAGAGAAAACAGCAAATGCTCGTTTTAGGCCAAAATGCATTGAAACGAATGGAAACAACAAAAGCGCATACTTTGTGATATCTCCTCTTGTAGCAAACACAGACAGCTCAAAATTTCACAGATTGTGTTGAAGACGAAGACCCACAAATGTAATGTGAAATGGTTTTTCTCCCATGTTGCATTTAAGAGAAAACAGCAAATGCTTGTTTTAGTCCAAAATGCATTGAAACCAATGGAAACAACAAAAGAGCATACTTTGTGATATCTCCTCTTGTAGCAAACACAGACAGCTCAAAATTTCACAGATTGTGTTGAAGACCAAGAACCACAAATGTGATGTGAAATGGTTTTTCTCCCTTGTTGTGTTTAACAGAAAACAGCAAATGCTCGTTTTATGTCAAAATGCATTGAAACCAATGGAAACAACAAAAGCGCATAGTTTGTGATATCTCCTCTTGTAGCAAACACAGACATCTCAAAATTTCACATATTGTGTTGAAGACCAAGACACACAAACGTTATGTGAAATGGTTTTTCTCCCATGTTGTGTTTAACAGAAAACAGCAAATGCTCATTTTAGGCCAAAATGCATTGAAACCAATGGAAACAACAAAAAGCGCAATCTTTGTGATATCTCCTCTTGTAGCAAACACAGACAGCTCAAAATTTCACAGATTGTGTTGAAGACCAAGACCCACAAATGTGATGTGAAATGGTTTTTCTCCCATGTTGCGTTTAAGAGAAAACAGCAAATGCTCATTTTAGGCCAAAATGCATTGAAACCAATGTAAACAACAATAATGCATACTTTGTGATAACTCCTCTTGTAGCAAACAAAGACAGCTCAAAATTTCACAGATTGTGTTGAAGACCAAGACCCACAAATGTGATGTGAAATTGTCTTTCTCCCATGTTGCGTTTAAGAGAAAAGAGCAAATGCTCATTTTAGACCAAAATGCATTGAAATGAATGGAAACAACAAAAGCGCATACTTTGTGATATCTCCTCTTGTAGCAAACACAGACAGCTCTTAATTTCACAGATTGTGTTGAAGACCAAGACCCACAAATGTAATGTGAAATGGTTTTTCTCCCATGTTGCATTTAAGGGAAAACAGCAAATGCTCGTTTTAGTCCAAAATGCATTGAAACCAATGGAAACAACAAAAAGCGCAATCTTTGTGATATCTCCTCTTGTAGCAAACAAAGACAACACAACATTTCACAGATTGTGTTGAAGACCAAGACCCACAAACGTTATGTGAAATGGTTTTTCTCCCATGTTGTGTTTAACAGAAAACAGCAAATGCTCTTTTTAGGCCAAAATGCATTGAAACCAATGGAAACAATAAAAAGCGCAATCTTTGTGATAACTCCTCTTGTAGCAAACACAGACAGCACAAAATTTCACAGATTGTGTTGAAGACCAAGATCCACAAATGTGTTGTGAAATGGTTTTTCTCCCATGTTGCATTTAAGAGAAAACAGCAAATGCTAATTTTAGGCCAAAATGCATTGAAACAAATGGAAACAACAAAAGTGCATACTTTGTGATATCTCCTCTTGTAGCAAACACAGACAGCTCAAAATTTCACAGATTGTGTTGAAGACCAAGACCCACAAATGTGATGTGAAATGGTTTTTCTCCCATGTTGCTTTTAAGAGAAAACAGCAAATGCTCATTTTAGGCTAAAATGCATTGAAACCAATGGAAACAACAAAAAGCGCAATCTTTGTGATATCTCCTCTTGTAGCAAACACAGACAGCTCAAAATTTCACAGATTGTGTTGAAGACCAAGCCCCACAAATGTGATGTGAAATGGTTTTTCTCCCATGTTGCGTTTAAGAGAAAACAGCAAATGCTCGTTTTAGGCCAAAATGCATTGAAACCAATGTAAACAACAATAATGCATACTTTGTGATAACTCCTCTTGTAGCAAACACAGACAGCTCAAAATTTCACAGATTGTGTTGAAGACCAAGACCCACAAATGTGATGTGAAATGGTTTTTCTCCCATGTTGATTTTAAGAGAAAACAGCAAATGCTCATTTTAGGCCAAAATGCATTGAAACCAATGGAAACAACAAAAAGCGCAATCTTTGTGATATCTCCTCTTGTAGCAAACACAGACAGCCCAAAATTTCACAGATTGTGTTGAAGAGCAAGACCCACAAATGTGATGTGAAATGGTTTTTCTCCCATGTTGCTTTTAAGAGAAAACAGCAAATGCACGTTTTAGTCCAAAATGCATTGAAAGCAATGTAAACAACAATAATGCATACTTTGTGATAACTCCTCTTGTAGCAAACACAGACAGCTCAAAATTTCACAGATTGTGTTGAAGACCCAGACCCACAAATGTGACGTGAAATGGTTTTTCTCCCATGTTGCTTTTAAGAGAAAAGAGCAAATGCTCGTTTTAGACTAAAATGCATTGAAGCCAATGGAAACAAAAGTGCATACTTTGTGATATCTCCTCTTGTAGCAAACACAGACATCTCAAAATTTCACAGATTGTGTTGAAGACCAAGACCCACAAATGTGATGTGAAATGGTTTTTCTCCCATGTTGTGTTTAACAGAAAACAGCAAATGCTCATTTTAGGCCAAAATGCATTGAAACCAATGGAAACAACAAAAAGCGCAATCTTTGTGATATCTCCTCTTGTAGCAAACAAAGACAACACAACATTTCACAAATTGTGTTGAAGACCAAGATCCACAAATGTGATGTGAAATGGTTTTTCTCCCATGTTGCGTTTAAGAGAAAACAGCAAATGCTCATTTTAGGCAAAAATGCATTGAAACCAATGGAAACAACAAAAGCGCATACTTTGTGATATCTCCTCTTGTAGCAAACACAGACAGCTCAAAATTTCACTGGATGTGTAGAAGATCAAGACCCACAAATGTGATGTGAAATGGTTTTTCTCCCTTGTTGCGTTTAAGAGAAAACAGCAAATGCTCGTTTTAGGTCAAAATGCATTGAAACGAATGGAAACAACAAAAGCGCATACTTTGAGATATCTCCTCTTGTAGCAAACACAGACATCTCAAAATTTAACAGATTGTGTTGAAGACCAAAACCCACAAACGTTATGTGAAATGGTTTTTCTTCCATGTTGCTTTTAAGAGAAAACAGCAAATGCTCGTTTTAGGCCAAAATGCATTGAAACCAATGGAAACAATAAAAAGCGCAATCTTTGTGATAACTCCTCTTGTAGCAAACACAGACAGCACAAAATTTCACAGATTGTGTTGAAGACCAAGATCCACAAATGTGATGTGAAATGGTTTTTCTCCCATGTTGCATTTAAGAGAAAACAGCAAATGCTCATTTTAGGCCAAAATGCATTGAAACCAATGGAAACAACAAAAGTGCATACTTTGTGATATCTCCTCTTGTAGCAAACACAGACAGCTCAAAATTTCACAAATTGTGTTGAAGACCAAGACCCACAAATGTGATGTGAAATGGTTATTCTCCCATGTTGCATTTAAGAGGAAACAGCAAATGCTCATTTTAGGCCAAAATGCATTGAAAGCAATGTAAACAACAATAATGCATACTTTGTGATAACTCCTCTTGTAGCAAACACAGACAGCTCAAAATTTCACAGATTGTGTTGAAGACCAAGACCCACAAATGTGATGTGAAATGGTTTTTCTCCCATGTTGCGTTTAAGAGAAAACAGCAAATGCTCGTTTTAGGCCAAAATGCATTGAAACGAATGGAAACAACAAAAGCGCATACTTTGTGATATCTCCTCTTGTAGCAAACACAGACAGCTCAAAATTTCACAGATTGTGTTGAAGACGAAGACCCACAAATGTAATGTGAAATGGTTTTTCTCCCATGTTGCATTTAAGAGAAAACAGCAAATGCTTGTTTTAGTCCAAAATGCATTGAAACCAATGGAAACAACAAAAGAGCATACTTTGTGATATCTCCTCTTGTAGCAAACACAGACAGCTCAAAATTTCACAGATTGTGTTGAAGACCAAGAACCACAAATGTGATGTGAAATGGTTTTTCTCCCTTGTTGTGTTTAACAGAAAACAGCAAATGCTCGTTTTATGTCAAAATGCATTGAAACCAATGGAAACAACAAAAGCGCATAGTTTGTGATATCTCCTCTTGTAGCAAACACAGACATCTCAAAATTTCACATATTGTGTTGAAGACCAAGACACACAAACGTTATGTGAAATGGTTTTTCTCCCATGTTGTGTTTAACAGAAAACAGCAAATGCTCATTTTAGGCCAAAATGCATTGAAACCAATGGAAACAACAAAAAGCGCAATCTTTGTGATATCTCCTCTTGTAGCAAACACAGACAGCTCAAAATTTCACAGATTGTGTTGAAGACCAAGACCCACAAATGTGATGTGAAATGGTTTTTCTCCCATGTTGCGTTTAAGAGAAAACAGCAAATGCTCATTTTAGGCCAAAATGCATTGAAACCAATGTAAACAACAATAATGCATACTTTGTGATAACTCCTCTTGTAGCAAACAAAGACAGCTCAAAATTTCACAGATTGTGTTGAAGACCAAGACCCACAAATGTGATGTGAAATTGTCTTTCTCCCATGTTGCGTTTAAGAGAAAAGAGCAAATGCTCATTTTAGACCAAAATGCATTGAAATGAATGGAAACAACAAAAGCGCATACTTTGTGATATCTCCTCTTGTAGCAAACACAGACAGCTCTTAATTTCACAGATTGTGTTGAAGACCAAGACCCACAAATGTAATGTGAAATGGTTTTTCTCCCATGTTGCATTTAAGGGAAAACAGCAAATGCTCGTTTTAGTCCAAAATGCATTGAAACCAATGGAAACAACAAAAAGCGCAATCTTTGTGATATCTCCTCTTGTAGCAAACAAAGACAACACAACATTTCACAGATTGTGTTGAAGACCAAGACCCACAAACGTTATGTGAAATGGTTTTTCTCCCATGTTGTGTTTAACAGAAAACAGCAAATGCTCTTTTTAGGCCAAAATGCATTGAAACCAATGGAAACAATAAAAAGCGCAATCTTTGTGATAACTCCTCTTGTAGCAAACACAGACAGCACAAAATTTCACAGATTGTGTTGAAGACCAAGATCCACAAATGTGTTGTGAAATGGTTTTTCTCCCATGTTGCATTTAAGAGAAAACAGCAAATGCTAATTTTAGGCCAAAATGCATTGAAACAAATGGAAACAACAAAAGTGCATACTTTGTGATATCTCCTCTTGTAGCAAACACAGACAGCTCAAAATTTCACAGATTGTGTTGAAGACCAAGACCCACAAATGTGATGTGAAATGGTTTTTCTCCCATGTTGCTTTTAAGAGAAAACAGCAAATGCTCATTTTAGGCTAAAATGCATTGAAAGCAATGTAAACAACAATAATGCATACTTTGTGATAACTCCTCTTGTAGCAAACACAGACAGCTCAAAATTTCACAGATTGTGTTGAAGACCAAGACCCACAAATGTGATGTGAAATGGTTTTTCTCCCATGTTGCGTTTAAGAGAAAACAGCAAATGCTCGTTTTAGGCCAAAATGCATTGAAATGAATGGAAACAACAAAAGCGCATACTTTGTGATATCTCCTCTTGTAGCAAACACAGACAGCTCAAAATTTCACAGATTGTGTTGAAGAGGAAGACCCACAAATGTATTGTGAAATGGTTTTTCTCCCATGTTGCATTTAAGAGAAAACAGCAAATGCTTGTTTTAGTCCAAAATGCATTGAAACCAATGGAAACAACAAAAGAGCATACTTTGTGATATCTCCTCTTGTAGCAAACACAGACAGCTCAAAATTTCACAGATTGTGTTGAAGACCAAGAACCACAAATGTGATGTGAAATGGTTTTTCTCCCTTGTTGTGTTTAACAGAAAACAGCAAATGCTCGTTTAATGTCAAAATGCATTGAAACCAATGGAAACAACAAAAGCGCATAGTTTGTGATATCTCCTCTTGTAGCAAACACAGACATCTCAAAATTTCACATATTGTGTTGAAGACCAAGACACACAAACGTTATGTGAAATGGTTTTTCTCCCATGTTGTGTTTAACAGAAAACAGCAAATGCTCATTTTAGTCCAAAATGCATTGAAACCAATGGAAACAACAAAAAGCGCAATCTTTGTGATATCTACTCTTGTAGCAAACACAGACAGCTCAAAATTTCACAGATTGTGTTGAAGACCAAGACCCACAAATGTGATGTGAAATGGTTTTTCTCCCATGTTGCGTTTAAGAGAAAACAGCAAATGCTCGTTTTAGGCCAAAATGCATTGAAACCAATGTAAACAACAATAATGCATACTTTGTGATAACTCCTCTTGTAGCAAACAAAGACAGCTCAAAATTTCACAGATTGTGTTGAAGACCAAGACCCACAAATGTAATGTGAAATGGTTTTTCTCCCATGTTGCGTTTTAGAGAAAACAGCAAATGCTCATTTTAGTCAAAAATGCATTGAAACCAATGGAAACAACAAAAGCGCATACTTTGTGATATCTCCTCTTGTAGCAAACATAGACAGCTCAAAATTTCACTGGATGTGTTGAAGATCAAGACCCACAAAAGTGATGTGAAATGGTTTTTCTCCCTTGTTGCGTTTAAGAGAAAACAGCAAATGCTCGTTTTAGGTCAAAATGCATTGAAACGAATGGAAACAACAAAAGCGCATACTTTGAGATATCTCCTCTTGTAGCAAACACAGACAGCTCAAAATTTCACAGATTGTGTTGAAGACCAAGACCCACAAACGTTATGTGAAATGGTTTTTCTCCCATGTTGTGTTTAACAGAAAACAGCAAATGCTCATTTTAGGCCAAAATGCATTGAAACCAATGGAAACAACAAAAAGCGCAATCTTTGTGATATCTCCTCTTGTAGCAAACAAAGACAACACAACATTTCACAAATTGTGTTGAAGACCAAGATCCACAAATGTGATGTGAAATGGTTTTTCTCCCTTGTTGCGTTTAAGAGAAAACAGCAAATGCTCATTTTAGGCAAAAATGAATTGAAACCAATGGAAACAACAAAATCGCATACTTTGTGATAACTCCTCTTGTAGCAAACACAGACAGCTCAAAATTTCACAGATTGTGTTGAAGACCAAGACCCACAAATGTGATGTGAAATGGTTTTTCTCCCATGTTGCGTTTAAGAGAAAACAGCAAATGCTCGTTTTAGGCCAAAATGCATTGAAACGAATGGAAACAACAAAAGCGCATACTTTGTGATATCTCCTCTTGTAGCAAACACAGACAGCTCAAAATTTCACAAATTGTGTTGAAGACGAAGACCCACAAATGTAATGTGAAATGGTTTTTCTCCCATGTTGCATTTAAGAGAAAACAGCTAATGCTCATTTTAGTCCAAAATGCATTGAAACCAATGGAAACAACAAAAGAGCATACTTTGTGATATCTCCTCTTGTAGCAAACACAGACAGCTCAAAATTTCACAGATTGTGTTGAAGACCAAGAACCACAAATGTGATGTGAAATGGTTTTTCTCCCTTGTTGTGTTTAACAGAAAACAGCAAATGCATGTTTTAGGCCAAAATGCATTGAAAGCAATGTAAACAACAATAATGCATACTTTGTGATAACTCCTCTTGTAGCAAACACAGACAGCTCAAAATTTCACAGATAGTGTTGAAGATCAAGACCCACAAATGTGATGTGAAATGGTTTTTCTCCCATGTTGCGTTTAAGAGAAAACAGCTAATGCTCGTTTTAGGCCAAAATGCATTGAAACCAATGTAAACAACAATAATGCATACTTTGTGATAACTCCTCTTGTAGCAAACAGACAGCTCAAAATTTCACAGATTGTGTTGAAGACCCAGACCCACAAATGTGATGTGAAATGGGTTTTCTCCCATGTTGCTTTTAAGAGAAAAGAGCAAATGCTCGTTTTAGACTAAAATGCATTGAAGCCAATGGAAACAAAAGTGCATACTTTGTGATATCTCCTCTTGTAGCAAACACAGACATCTCAAAATTTCACAGATTGTGTTGAAGACCAAGACCCACAAATGTGATGTGAAATGGTTTTTCTCCCATGTTGTGTTTAACAGAAAACAGCAAATGCTCATTTTAGGCCAAAATGCATTGAAACCAATGGAAACAACAAAAAGCGCAATCTTTGTGATATCTCCTCTTGTAGCAAACAAAGACAACACAACATTTCACAAATTGTGTTGAAGACCAAGATCCACAAATGTGATGTGAAATGGTTTTTCTCCCATGTTGCGTTTAAGAGAAAACAGCAAATGCTCATTTTAGGCAAAAATGCATTGAAACCAATGGAAACAACAAAAGCGCATACTTTGTGATATCTCCTCTAGTAGCAAACACAGACAGCTCAAAATTTCACTGGATGTGTAGAAGATCAAGACCCACAAATGTGATGTGAAATGGTTTTTCTCCCTTGTTGCGTTTAAGAGAAATCAGCAAATGCTCGTTTTAGGTCAAAATGCATTGAAACGAATGGAAACAACAAAAGCGCATACTTTGAGATATCTCCTCTTGTAGCAAACACAGACATCTCAAAATTTAACAGATTGTGTTGAAGACCAAAACCCACAAACGTTATGTGAAATGGTTTTTCTCCCATGTTGCTTTTAAGAGAAAACAGCAAATGCTCGTTTTAGGCCAAAATGCATTGAAACCAATGGAAACAATAAAAAGCGCAATCTTTGTGATAACTCCTCTTGTAGCAAACACAGACAGCACAAAATTTCACAGATTGTGTTGAAGACCAAGATCCACAAATGTGATGTGAAATGGTTTTTCTCCCATGTTGCATTTAAGAGAAAACAGCAAATGCTCATTTTAGGCCAAAATGCATTGAAACCAATGGAAACAACAAAAGTGCATACTTTGTGATATCTCCTCTTGTAGCAAACACAGACAGCTCAAAATTTCACAAATTGTGTTGAAGACCAAGACCCACAAATGTGATGTGAAATGGTTTTTCTCCCATGTTGCTTTTAAGAGAAAACAGCAAATGCTCATTTTAGGCCAAAATGCATTGAAAGCAATGTAAACAACAATAATGCATACTTTGTGATAACTCCTCTTGTAGCAAACACAGACAGCTCAAAATTTCACAGATTGTGTTGAAGACCAAGACCCACAAATGTGATGTGAAATGGTTTTTCTCCCATGTTGCGTTTAAGAGAAAACAGCAAATGCTCGTTTTAGGCCAAAATGCATTGAAACGAATGGAAACAACAAAAGCGCATACTTTGTGATATCTCCTCTTGTAGCAAACACAGACAGCTCAAAATTTCACAGATTGTGTTGAAGACGAAGACCCACAAATGTAATGTGAAATGGTTTTTCTCCCATGTTGCATTTAAGAGAAAACAGCAAATGCTTGTTTTAGTCCAAAATGCATTGAAACCAATGGAAACAACAAAAGAGCATACTTTGTGATATCTCCTCTTGTAGCAAACACAGACAGCTCAAAATTTCACAGATTGTGTTGAAGACCAAGAACCACAAATGTGATGTGAAATGGTTTTTCTCCCTTGTTGTGTTTAACAGAAAACAGCAAATGCTCGTTTTATGTCAAAATGCATTGAAACCAATGGAAACAACAAAAGCGCATAGTTTGTGATATCTCCTCTTGTAGCAAACACAGACATCTCAAAATTTCACATATTGTGTTGAAGACCAAGACACACAAACGTTATGTGAAATGGTTTTTCTCCCATGTTGTGTTTAACAGAAAACAGCAAATGCTCATTTTAGGCCAAAATGCATTGAAACCAATGGAAACAACAAAAAGCGCAATCTTTGTGATATCTCCTCTTGTAGCAAACACAGACAGCTCAAAATTTCACAGATTGTGTTGAAGACCAAGACCCACAAATGTGATGTGAAATGGTTTTTCTCCCATGTTGCGTTTAAGAGAAAACAGCAAATGCTCGTTTTAGGCCAAAATGCATTGAAACCAATGTAAACAACAATAATGCATACTTTGTGATAACTCCTCTTGTAGCAAACAAAGACAGCTCAAAATTTCACAGATTGTGTTGAAGACCAAGACCCACAAATGTGATGTGAAATTGTCTTTCTCCCATGTTGCGTTTAAGAGAAAAGAGCAAATGCTCATTTTAGACCAAAATGCATTGAAATGAATGGAAACAACAAAAGCGCATACTTTGTGATATCTCCTCTTGTAGCAAACACAGACAGCTCTTAATTTCACAGATTGTGTTGAAGACCAAGACCCACAAATGTAATGTGAAATGGTTTTTCTCCCATGTTGCATTTAAGGGAAAACAGCAAATGCTCGTTTTAGTCCAAAATGCATTGAAACCAATGGAAACAACAAAAAGCGCAATCTTTGTGATATCTCCTCTTGTAGCAAACAAAGACAACACAACATTTCACAAATTGTGTTGAAGACCAAGATCCACAAATGTGATGTGAAATGGTTTTTCTCCCATGTTGCGTTTAAGAGAAAACAGCAAATGCTCATTTTAGGCAAAAATGCATTGAAACCAATGGAAACAACAAAAGCGCATACTTTGTGATATCTCCTCTTGTAGCAAACACAGACAGCTCAAAATTTCACGGGATGTGTTGAAGATCAAGACTCACAAAAGTGATGTGAAATGGTTTTTCTCCCTTGTTGCGTTTAAGAGAAAACAGCAAATGCTCATTTTAGGTCAAAATGCATTGAAACGAATGGAAACAACAAAAGCGTATACTTTGTGATATCTCCTCTTGTAGCAAACACAGACATCTCAAAATTTCACAGATTGTGTTGAAGACCAAGACCCACAAACGTTATGTGAAATGGTTTTTCTCCCATGTTGTGTTTAACAGAAAACAGCAAATGCTCTTTTTAGGCCAAAATGCATTGAAACCAATGGAAACAATAAAAAGCGCAATCTTTGTGATAACTCCTCTTGTAGCAAACACAGACAGCACAAAATTTCACAGATTGTGTTGAAGACCAAGATCCACAAATGTGATGTGAAATGGTTTTTCTCCCATGTTGCATTTAAGAGAAAACAGCAAATGCTAATTTTAGGCCAAAATGCATTGAAACAAATGGAAACAACAAAAGTGCATACTTTGTGATATCTCCTCTTGTAGCAAACACAGACAGCTCAAAATTTCACAGATTGTGTTGAAGACCAAGACCCACAAATGTGATGTGAAATGGTTTTTCTCCCATGTTGCTTTTAAGAGAAAACAGCAAATGCTCATTTTAGGCTAAAATGCATTGAAAGCAATGTAAACAACAATAATGCATACTTTGTGATAACTCCTCTTGTAGCAAACACAGACAGCTCAAAATTTCACAGATTGTGTTGAAGACCAAGACCCACAAATGTGATGTGAAATGGTTTTTCTCCCATGTTGCGTTTAAGAGAAAACAGCAAATGCTCGTTTTAGGCCAAAATGCATTGAAATGAATGGAAACAACAAAAGCGCATACTTTGTGATATCTCCTCTTGTAGCAAACACAGACAGCTCAAAATTTCACAGATTGTGTTGAAGACGAAGACCCACAAATGTAATGTGAAATGGTTTTTCTCCCATGTTGCATTTAAGAGAAAACAGCAAATGCTTGTTTTAGTCCAAAATGCATTGAAACCAATGGAAACAACAAAAGAGCATACTTTGTGATATCTCCTCTTGTAGCAAACACAGACAGCTCAAAATTTCACAGATTGTGTTGAAGACCAAGAACCACAAATGTGATGTGAAATGGTTTTTCTCCCTTGTTGTGTTTAACAGAAAACAGCAAATGCTCATTTTATGTCAAAATGTATTGAAACCAATGGAAACAACAAAAGCGCATAGTTTGTGATATCTCCTCTTGTAGCAAACACAGACATCTAAAAATTTCACATATTGTGTTGAAGACCAAGACACACAAACGTTATGTGAAATGGTTTTTCTCCCATGTTGTGTTTAACAGAAAACAGCAAATGCTCATTTTAGGCCAAAATGCATTGAAACCAATGGAAACAACAAAAAGCGCAATCTTTGTGATATCTACTCTTGTAGCAAACACAGACAGCTCAAAATTTCACAGATTGTGTTGAAGACCAAGACCCACAAATGTGATGTGAAATGGTTTTTCTCCCATGTTGCGTTTAAGAGAAAACAGCAAATGCTCGTTTTAGGCCAAAATGCATTGAAACCAATGTAAACAACAATAATGCATACTTTGTGATAACTCCTCTTGTAGCAAACACAGACAGCTCAAAATTTCACTGGATGTGTTGAAGATCAAGACCCACAAAAGTGATGTGAAATGGTTTTTCTCCCTTGTTGCGTTTAAGAGAAAACAGCAAATGCTCGTTTTAGGTCAAAATGCATTGAAACGAATGGAAACAACAAAAGCGCATACTTTGAGATATCTCCTCTTGTAGCAAACACAGACATCTCAAAATTTAACAGATTGTGTTGAAGACCAAAACCCACAAACGTTATGTGAAATGGTTTTTCTCCCATGTTGCTTTTAAGAGAAAACAGCAAATGCTCGTTTTAGGCCAAAATGCATTGAAACCAATGGAAACAATAAAAAGCGCAATCTTTGTGATAACTCCTCTTGTAGCAAACACAGACAGCACAAAATTTCACAGATTGTGTTGAAGACCAAGATCCACAAATGTGATGTGAAATGGTTTTTCTCCCATGTTGCATTTAAGAGAAAACAGCAAATGCTCATTTTAGGCCAAAATGCATTGAAACCAATGGAAACAACAAAAGTGCATACTTTGTGATATCTCCTCTTGTAGCAAACACAGACAGCTCAAAATTTCACAGATTGTGTTGAAGACCAAGACCCACAAATGTGATGTGAAATGGTTTTTCTCCCATGTTGCTTTTAAGAGAAAACAGCAAATGCTCATTTTAGTCCAAAATGCATTGAAACCAATGGAAACAACAAAAGCGCATACTTTGTGATATCTCCTCTTGTAGCAAACACAGACAGCTCAAAATTTCACAGATTGTGTTGAAGACCAAGACCCACAAACGTTATGTGAAATGGTTTTTCTCCCATGTTGTGTTTAACAGAAAACAGCAAATGCTCATTTTAGGCCAAAATGCATTGAAACCAATGGAAACAACAAAAAGCGCAATCTTTGTGATATCTCCTCTTGTAGCAAACAAAGACAACACAACATTTCACAAATTGTGTTGAAGACCAAGATCCACAAATGTGATGTGAAATGGTTTTTCTCCCTTGTTGCATTTAAGAGAAAACAGCAAATGCTCATTTTAGGCAAAAATGCATTGAAACCAATGGAAACAACAAAAGCGCATACTTTGTGATATCTCCTCTTGTAGCAAACACAGACAGCTCAAAATTTCACGGGATGTGTTGAAGATCAAGACTCACAGAAGTGATGTGAAATGGTTTTTCTCCCTTGTTGCGTTTAAGAGAAAACAGCAAATGCTCATTTTAGGTCAAAATGCATTGAAACGAATGGAAACAACAAAAGCGCATACTTTGTGATATCTCCTCTTGTAGCAAACACAGACATCTCAAAATTTCACAGATTGTGTTGAAGACCAAGACCCACAAACGTTATGTGAAATGGTTTTTCTCCCAAGTTGTGTTTAACAGAAAACAGCAAATGCTCTTTTTAGGCCAAAATGCATTGAAACCAATGGAAACAATAAAAAGCGCAATCTTTGTGATAACTCCTCTTGTAGCAAACACAGACAGCACAAAATTTCACAGATTGTGTTGAAGACCAAGATCCACAAATGTGATGTGAAATGGTTTTTCTCCCATGTTGCATTTAAGAGAAAACAGCAAATGCTAATTTTAGGCCAAAATGCATTGAAACAAATGGAAACAACAAAAGTGCATACTTTGTGATATCTCCTCTTGTAGCAAACACAGACAGCTCAAAATTTCACAGATTGTGTTGGAGACCAAGACCCACAAATGTGATGTGAAATGGTTTTTCTCCCATGTTGCTTTTAAGAGAAAACAGCAAATGCTCATTTTAGGCCAAAATGCATTGAAAGCAATGTAAACAACAATAATGCATACTTTGTGATAACTCCTCTTGTAGCAAACGCAGACAGCTCAAAATTTCACAGATTGTGTTGAAGACCAAGACCCACAAATGTGATGTGAAATGGTTTTTCTCCCATGTTGCGTTTAAGAGAAAACAGCAAATGCTCGTTTTAGGCCAAAATGCATTGAAACGAATGGAAACAACAAAAGCGCATACTTTGTGATATCTCCTCTTGTAGCAAACACAGACAGCTCAAAATTTCACAGATTGTGTTGAAGACGAAGACCCACAAATGTAATGTGAAATGGTTTTTCTCCCATGTTGCATTTAAGAGAAAACAGCAAATGCTTGTTTTAGTCCAAAATGCATTGAAACCAATGGAAACAACAAAAGAGCATACTTTGTGATATCTCCTCTTGTAGCAAACACAGACAGCTCAAAATTTCACAGATTGTGTTGAAGACCAAGAACCACAAATGTGATGTGAAATGGTTTTTCTCCCTTGTTGTGTTTAACAGAAAACAGCAAATGCTCGTTTTATGTCAAAATGCATTGAAACCAATGGAAACAACAAAAGCGCATAGTTTGTGATATCTCCTCTTGTAGCAAACACAGACATCTCAAAATTTCACATATTGTGTTGAAGACCAAGACACACAAACGTTATGTGAAATGGTTTTTCTCCCATGTTGTGTTTAACAGAAAACAGCAAATGCTCATTTTAGGCCAAAATGCATTGAAACCAATGGAAACAACAAAAAGCGCAATCTTTGTGATATCTCCTCTTGTAGCAAACACAGACAGCTCAAAATTTCACAGATTGTGTTGAAGACCAAGACCCACAAATGTGATGTGAAATGGTTTTTCTCCCATGTTGCTTTTAAGAGAAAACAGCAAATGCTCATTTTAGGCCAAAATGCATTGAAAGCAATGTAAACAACAATAATGCATACTTTGTGATAACTCCTCTTGTAGCAAACACAGACAGCTCAAAATTTCACAGATTGTGTTGAAGACCAAGACCCACAAATGTGATGTGAAATGTTTTTTCTCCCATGTTGCGTTTAAGAGAAAACAGCAAATGCTCGTTTTAGGCCAAAATGCATTGAAACGAATGGAAACAACAAAAGCGCATACTTTGTGATATCTCCTCTTGTAGCAAACACAGACAGCTCAAAATTTCACAGATTGTGTTGAAGACGAAGACCCACAAATGTAATGTGAAATGGTTTTTCTCACATGTTGCATTTAAGAGAAAACAGCAAATGCTCGTTTTAGTCCAAAATGCATTGAAACCAATGGAAACAACAAAATAGCATACTTTGTGATATCTCCTCTTCTAGCAAACACAGACAGCTCAAAATTTCACAGATTGTGTTGAAGACCAAGAACCACAAATGTGATGTGAAATGGTTTTTCTCCCTTGTTGTGTTTAACAGAAAACAGCAAATGCTCGTTTTATGTCAAAATACATTGAAACCAATGGAAACAATAAAAGCGCATAGTTTGTGATATCTCCTCTTGTAGCAAACACAGTCATCTCAAAATTTCACATATTGTGTTGAAGACCAAGACACACAAATGTTATGTGAAATGGTTTTTCTTCCATGTTGTGTTTAACAGAAAACAGCAAATGCTCATTTTAGGCCAAAATGCATTGAAACCAATGGAAACAACAAAAAGCGCAATCTTTGTGATATCTCCTCTTGTAGCAAACACAGACAGCTCAAAATTTCACAGATTGTGTTGAAGACCAAGCCCCACAAATGTTATGTGAAATGGTTTTTCTCCCATGTTGCGTTTAAGAGAAAACAGCAAATGCTCGTTTTAGGCCAAAATGCATTGAAACCAATGTAAACAACAATAATGCATACTTTGTGATAACTCCTCTTGTAGCAAACACAGACAGCTCAAAATTTCACAGATTGTGTTGAAGACCAAGACCCACAAATGTGATGTGAAATGGTTTTTCTCCCATGTTGATTTTAAGAGAAAACAGCAAATGCTCATTTTAGGCCAAAATGCATTGAAACCAATGGAAACAACAAAAAGCGCAATCTTTGTGATATCTCCTCTTGTAGCAAACACAGACAGCCCACAATTTCACAGATTGTGTTGAAGAGCAAGACCCACAAATGTGATGTGAAATGGTTTTTCTCCCATGTTGCTTTTAAGAGAAAACAGCAAATGCACGTTTTAGGCCAAAATGCATTGAAAGCAATGTAAACAACAATAATGCATACTTTGTGATAACTCCTCTTGTAGCAAACACAGACAGCTCAAAATTTCACAGATAGTGTTGAAGATAAAGACCCACAAATGTGATGTGAAATGGTTTTTCTCCCATGTTGCGTTTAAGAGAAAACAGCTAATGCTCGTTTTAGGCCAAAATGCATTGAAACCAATGTAAACAACAATAATGCATACTTTGTGATAACTCCTCTTGTAGCAAACACAGACAGCTCAAAATTTCACGGATTGTGTTGAAGACCAAGACCCACAAATGTGATGTGAAATGGTTTTTCTCCCATGTTGCTTTTAAGAGAAAACAGCAAATGCTCATTTTAGGCCAAAATGCATTGAAAGCAATGTAAACAACAATAATGCATACTTTGTGATAACTCCTCTTGTAGCAAACGCAGACAGCTCAAAATTTCACAGATTGTGTTGAAGACCAAGACACACAAATGTGATGTGAAATGTTTTTTCTCCCATGTTGCGTTTAAGAGAAAACAGCAAATGCTCGTTTTAGGCCAAAATGCATTGAAACGAATGGAAACAACAAAAGCGCATACTTTGTGATATCTCCTCTTGTAGCAAACACAGACAGCTCAAAATTTCACAGATTGTGTTGAAGACGAAGACCCACAAATGTAATGTGAAATGGTTTTTCTCCCATGTTGCATTTAAGAGAAAACAGCAAATGCTTGTTTTAGTCCAAAATGCATTGAAACCAATGGAAACAACAAAAGAGCATACTTTGTGATATCTCCTCTTGTAGCAAACACAGACAGCTCAAAATTTCACAGATTGTGTTGAAGACCAAGAACCACAAATGTGATGTGAAATGGTTTTTCTCCCTTGTTGTGTTTAACAGAAAACAGCAAATGCTCGTTTTATGTCAAAATGCATTGAAACCAATGGAAACAACAAAAGCGCATAGTTTGTGATATCTCCTCTTGTAGCAAACACAGACATCTCAAAATTTCACATATTGTGTTGAAGACCAAGACACACAAACGTTATGTGAAATGGTTTTTCTCCCATGTTGTGTTTAACAGAAAACAGCAAATGCTCATTTTAGGCCAAAATGCATTGAAACCAATGGAAACAACAAAAAGCGCAATCTTTGTGATATCTCCTCTTGTAGCAAACACAGACAGCTCAAAATTTCACAGATTGTGTTGAAGACCAAGACCCACAAATGTGATGTGAAATGGTTTTTCTCCCATGTTGCTTTTAAGAGAAAACAGCAAATGCTCATTTTAGGCCAAAATGCATTGAAAGCAATGTAAACAACAATAATGCATACTTTGTGATAACTCCTCTTGTAGCAAACACAGACAGCTCAAAATTTCACAGATTGTGTTGAAGACCAAGACCCACAAATGTGATGTGAAATGTTTTTTCTCCCATGTTGCGTTTAAGAGAAAACAGCAAATGCTCGTTTTAGGCCAAAATGCATTGAAACGAATGGAAACAACAAAAGCGCATACTTTGTGATATCTCCTCTTGTAGCAAACACAGACAGTTAAAAATTTCACAGATTGTGTTGAAGACGAAGACCCACAAATGTAATGTGAAATGGTTTTTCTCCCATGTTGCATTTAAGAGAAAACAGCAAATGCTCGTTTTAGTCCAAAATGCATTGAAACCAATGGAAACAACAAAATAGCATACTTTGTGATATCTCCTCTTCTAGCAAACACAGACAGCTCAAAATTTCACAGATTGTGTTGAAGACCAAGAACCACAAATGTGATGTGAAATGGTTTTTCTCCCTTGTTGTGTTTAACAGAAAACAGCAAATGCTCGTTTTATGTCAAAATACATTGAAACCAATGGAAACAATAAAAGCGCATAGTTTGTGATATCTCCTCTTGTAGCAAACACAGTCATCTCAAAATTTCACATATTGTGTTGAAGACCAAGACACACAAATGTTATGTGAAATGGTTTTTCTTCCATGTTGTGTTTAACAGAAAACAGCAAATGCTCATTTTAGGCCAAAATGCATTGAAACCAATGGAAACAACAAAAAGCGCAATCTTTGTGATATCTCCTCTTGTAGCAAACACAGACAGCTCAAAATTTCACAGATTGTGTTGAAGACCAAGCCCCACAAATGTTATGTGAAATGGTTTTTCTCCCATGTTGCGTTTAAGAGAAAACAGCAAATGCTCGTTTTAGGCCAAAATGCATTGAAACCAATGTAAACAACAATAATGCATACTTTGTGATAACTCCTCTTGTAGCAAACACAGACAGCTCAAAATTTCACAGATTGTGTTGAAGACCAAGACCCACAAATGTGATGTGAAATGGTTTTTCTCCCATGTTGATTTTAAGAGAAAACAGCAAATGCTCATTTTAGGCCAAAATGCATTGAAACCAATGGAAACAACAAAAAGCGCAATCTTTGTGATATCTCCTCTTGTAGCAAACACAGACAGCCCACAATTTCACAGATTGTGTTGAAGAGCAAGACCCACAAATGTGATGTGAAATGGTTTTTCTCCCATGTTGCTTTTAAGAGAAAACAGCAAATGCACGTTTTAGGCCAAAATGCATTGAAAGCAATGTAAACAACAATAATGCATACTTTGTGATAACTCCTCTTGTAGCAAACACAGACAGCTCAAAATTTCACAGATAGTGTTGAAGATAAAGACCCACAAATGTGATGTGAAATGGTTTTTCTCCCATGTTGCGTTTAAGAGAAAACAGCTAATGCTCGTTTTAGGCCAAAATGCATTGAAACCAATGTAAACAACAATAATGCATACTTTGTGATAACTCCTCTTGTAGCAAACACAGACAGCTCAAAATTTCACGGATTGTGTTGAAGACCAAGACCCACAAATGTGATGTGAAATGGTTTTTCTCCCATGTTGCTTTTAAGAGAAAAGAGCAAATGCTCGTTTTAGACTAAAATGCATTGAAGCCAATGGAAACAAAAGTGCATACTTTGTGATATCTCCTCTTGTAGCAAACACAGACATCTCAAAATTTCACAGATTGTGTTGAAGACCAAGACCCACAAATGTGATGTGAAATGGTTTTTCTCCCATGTTGTGTTTAACAGAAAACAGCAAATGCTCATTTTAGGCCAAAATGCATTGAAACCAATGGAAACAACAAAAAGCGCAATCTTTGTGATATCTCCTCTTGTAGAAAACAAAGACAACACAACATTTCACACAATGTGTTGAAGACCTAGGAGTAAGACGTCTATTTCTGCTCCTGGGCCTTTTGGAGGATCTTTGAAGCCAGGGACTCAATTTCATTCCCCTCCCCTGGAGGGATGGAGTCCTCTCCGGAGGATGATGGAGATGCCTCCCAGGCTTCTGGGCCTGGTGGTGGGCCTGGTGATCCGGGCCGAAGGAGAGCTGTGGTGGTGCTCCCCCGGCTCACCCCCAGTGAGGTTTGCGGTGACCAGGGGCTGAGCCTGGCAAGTCCGGTGGATGAAGGCCTGACTGGGCGTCAGGAGGTGACCGTGGATACCCCTGAACCTATGGATGCTGGTCCTCTGTGTGAGGGAACACAGGGGAGCGCGGACGTGCTTACCAGCCCGGATGGTTGTGAGGGGGATCTCTGCCCTGATGCCCAGGACCTGGACATGGATTTAGGCGGTGTGATGCTGTCCTCGGCGTCCGGAGAGGGTGAGGAGGAATTCCTTGGCCTGAGCCTGGATGAGCTGCGGCAGGAGGTGAGGCGAGCCCAGGCCTGGGTAGCTGTGAAGAGGAGGAAAAGAAATACTGCTCGTAGCTATGAAAAACCTGCTCTGAATGAAGAGATAGAGGGGCTACTGAGCAAAGTAGAGAGGATGAGAGACCGAATTTCACTATTAAAACGGGAGAAGAAAGTACCTGACTCTGGTGTGGCTGTAGGAGCTCCTGTCCTGATCCCTGGTGATGTGGTGGCCCCGGGGCCTGGCAGTGTGGAGATCGCGGGTGACGGAGGTCCGGTATCGGTGATCGGGGATGAAGGAGCGGAGGCCGCGGGAGTTCGTTCTGCTTCCAAGATGGCGGTGCCTGGGCCTGATCCTGTAGATGCCGGCAAGGACGCTAAGAAGGAGGAGGCGGCTGTGGATTCGCTGCGGGAAGCTCCGGTGATGGCGCCCGGCGGTGAGGCTGCTGGAGGAGGTGGGATATCGGTGGCTGCGTCAAATGGGCAAGGGGGGGCGTCCCTCCTGGAGGCGGGGCTGGGCTCTGGTGGTGCGGGGGGCGTGGCGGTTGCTGTGGTGACGGCGGACGCCATTGCCGGGGGAACTGCCGCAGCGTCCTGTGGTCCATCGGCTCATGCCCCGGCTCCAAAGGCTGCGTCCTTAGGGCCGGTGCGGACCGGCGGTGCGGGCACGGAGGCCAGATCTCTCAGCGTGCCTGCAACAGTGGGCTCCAGTCTGGGCACTGTGGGCGTAACGAGAGATCTGGCTGAAGAGGTGCAGGGGCTGGATGCGCTGTCATCGGGCGGCAGCCATCTTGCTGTGGACTTGGACTGCATAGAGAAGAAGGCTGTGGAACTGTCTGCGATTGTTGGCGGCGGCCATTTAAAAGGAGCCAGCGGCAATGCTAATGCTGTGTCTGCAGGGTTGTCCTCAGCAGCAGGGGGGAGCCATCTTGGGGGTGGTTTTGGTACAGCCCAGGGATTGCCAGCCTTAGATCGTGGTGCGCTGGGGCAGAGAGAGTCTGCAGTGGTTGAATCGATATTTGGAAACATCAATGTGCCTGCCAGAGTGAAAGCAGCCATTGATGTAATCAGCGCTAACCAATTGAGGCTGGAATCAAGGCAGGCAGCGCTTGACTCAGTGGTGGCAGTTAATGGTCAGCCTGTAGGGGTTTCCCCCCCCAATTCTCTTTCTGCTCCCCCTGTTCCCCCCCTCCCTCCCCCCCCTCTTCCTCCTGTTGGTAGCCTCCCAACCCCATTGCCGCCTGTTGTAGTGGCGCCGGGAACGGCCACCTATGCCAATATCCTGTCTGGTGGCCCCCAGAGGGTTATGCAGCCTGTGTGGTCTAGCAGTAGGTTACCCATTAAGAGGAGGAATGTGGTTCAGTTTCGGTGGGTGGGTACAGGCGATGTTCCTTCCAAGGCAGATTTTCTGGATATGATTTTCTCCTTGGGATTCGTGGCGAAGGACTTATTTGCCTGTATCCACCCGGTTAGGACTCCGGACTTTGACCTAAGCTTCCTCTCTCTTAATGGGTTGCAGGCCTTTGGGTCTATGTGGGAATTAAATAGGCTTAAGGCTCCATATAGTTCCTACAAAACTAACACCTTGACGAGGCAGGATCGTGTGAAAATCACTGTGTGCGCAATGAATCTCTTCCAACAGCAGATATCGAATTTTGGCTGTCTCGTCACTGCACAGTCTTGTCAGTGTTGGAGAGGTTTGACTTCACCAAGGGGGTGTGGGGTGGGGCTTATTCCGTGCTGGTAAAGCTGACGCAGGTTGGTGCAGAGACGAGGCACATTCCATCAGCCGCTTACATCGGTAGGGATAGAATCCAGTGCTTCTACCCCGGCCAGCCTCGCACTTGTCACAAGTGTGGCAGCTTCAGACATATGAGTAACAACTGCCCAGTTATTAAATGCACCCTCTGTAATGGTGATGGGCACTCATCTAGAGAGTGTCTGAAGGTGACCTGCAACTTGTGCGGAGCTGAGGGTCATCCCTATAGCAGGTGTCCCGTGGCCTCTCATAATCAGGGTGAGCCTATGATGTGCGTAGTATTTCCCCCTAGTGATCCTGTGTCTATGAGAACTCCCACGGGAGAGCAGCAGGCTGTACAGTCAGAGGTGCAGCCTCTCGAATTGCCAGTGGCGGGGCCTAGTGGTACCTCACCTGCCCCTGCAGTGGTAGCAGCATCTCAGGAGTGGAAGGTGGTGAAGAAGGGTAGTGGGGCGAGTGGTCGGCATAATGGTCCCTCAGAGGTAGTTTGTGCAAACAAATTTGATGTCTTTTCTTCCTCCTCGGATGAGGATGGGACGGAGGAGGGTGAGATTGTCCTAGTGGGGGGTAAGGAGCTGAGGTTTGTTCCTAATAGGCCGAGAAAAAAGAAGCAAAAGAAAAAGGTTACTCTGGGGGATGTTGCTGTGGTTGTAGGTAGTAAATCCGGAGGGGCTAGTGGGAAAAAAGCCAGAGAGGTACATAGAGAGGGGGTGGATCTTGAGTGGGATGAGTCCTGCATGGAGTTGGGTTCAGAGTTGGTAACCTTGCTGGACGGAGGTGGTCGTAGGGTGCAGGGCTCTGGACAAAAGGTGTCTCAGGTGGAGGTGGGTTCTAGTGGGGTGGAAACCCCGGATGGCCTGGTGGGAGGGGATGGTATCCCTGAGAAATCAGGTGACATGCCTGAGGTGCAGGTGGAGAAAGTTGCTCTTCCAAAACCTCCTGACCCGGATCCCCCTCCGGCTGGGGGTTTGGGTACGGTGGGGGGTGGAGGGTTGTTGGGGGAAGGGGGTGGGGTTGGTTCTGGCGTCCCTGAGGTTAGGGCTGGAGGCTCAGATCCTGTTGGTGTGAATGAGGTGGAGGGTGAGTTGATTGAGGTGTCTTTGTCGGGTGAAGCGGGTATCCCCTTTGGGCTTACGTGTAAGCGAACAGGTTCCTTGGTTGAGGGATCTGGTCGCTTGGTAAAGAGAAAGTAGGTTGGAGTCCCACCTTTATAATTCGGAACTATGGATCCTCAGCCCATACGATGTGCCACCATTAATGTGGCTTCCGTTCTTTCCGAACGCGCTCGTTATTTGGCCTTCGATTTTTTCAACACGGTTGATGTTGACTTTTTGTTTTTGCAGGAGACCCATGTGGGAGATTTGTCCACCCTCCATAGGGCTAAGGCTCAGTGGAGGCGTGGTCCATCTTTCTGGTCTCTTGCGGCCGAGCCGTACGGTGGGGTGGCGGTGCTTTTTACCGGCATGGTAACCATACGCAGAATTATAGAGTTGCAGGTGGGTAGATGCATGGTTTTGGATGTCAACCTGAGAGGGCAGGACTTGAGGCTGATCAACATCTATGGACCGCAGTCAGCCTGGGATAGGAAATGCCTTTTCGGGTTGATAAAACCATTTCTTTTTACGGCTCAGCAGATTGTCTTTGGTGGCGACTTTAACACCGTCGTTAGGCCTATGGACAGGGGGGGTACAAGGACAACTCTGAGTTATGATGCCAATTTTTTAGTAAGCATGATTAGAGAGGCTGGTCTGGTCGACGTGCACATTCGCCATCATCCGGACCTCACGGGGTACACTTATTTTAGCGGAAGTCGTCGGTCTAGGATAGATAGGATTTTTGTTAAAGAGTCTTCGAAAACTTTGCCTCCTGAGGTGAAGCCGGTAGAATTCTCTGACCACGTTTTTCTGAGTGTAACTTTGAATGTTTCAGAAACTCCTCAGAAAGGACGGGGCCTTTGGAGATTGAATTCTGATCTCCTGAAGGAGGAAAGGGTCAGTCAGTCCTTCAGGGACTTCCTTCAACTGCAGGAGACACTTCTGGAGGCTGGTTGGAGTAGATCCGAGTGGTGGGAGGTATGTAAAAAGAGGACTCGGGAGTTCTTTCGGAGGCTGATAGCCCAGAGGAATTTGAAAAAGAGATGCGTCATTCATAGATTGAGAAAGAAATTAGATTTCTTGATCTCTGAGGGTGGAGATGGTGGGGAAATCTCCCGGGTGAAGGCTCAGCTAAAAGAGATTCAGTACGATCGTCTGGCTTCTTTGGTTCTGGAGAGGGATTATGGTAAATACCACTCACCTGATCCTTACCAGAATTGTAGAAGATCGGTCGATTTGAGGGAGGTCAGGGGCCTGCTTGATGACCAGGGTACTCTTTGCAAGGATAAGAAGGGTATCTTGGGAGTCATCAGGTCTTACTACTCCGACCTTTTGTCTGAGCAGCCACTCATCAGAGAAAGGATGGAGGCGTTTCTGAGGGAGACACCGGGGCTTGAAGGACTTGATGCCTCTTTTGACACCTTGGGTGATGATGTAACGGTGGAGGAGGTCAAGAGAGCCATAGGTGGGTTATCCATCAAAAAATCCCCGGGACCGGATGGGTTAACGTCAAAATTTTATAAAGCTTTTGTTGACGTCTTGGCTCCTCACCTCATGGAGGTTTATAATGAGTGCCTGGGAGAGGGGTTGCTCCCTCCCTCCATGAGGTCCTCTGCTCTTATATTGTTATCCAAGGGAAAGGATCCGTCGCGTATTGAGAACTGGCGCCCCATCGCTCTTCTCAATACGGACAGGAAGATTCTGGCAAAAATACTCTTTAATAGGTTGATGGAAGTTTCCGGGCTAGTGCTGTCTCCATCTCAGCACTGTACCGTGAAGGGCCGTAGCACATTTAGTGCTGTCCTTGGCGTCCGGGAGGCCGTGGAGCGATGCCGTGCTGAAAAGTGGGGCAAGTACTTACTGGCATTGGATCAGTCTAAGGCCTTTGATCGAGTGAACCATAAGTACCTGTGGGCTGTACTAGAGAGGTATGGTCTCCCAGCAAGGGTTATCAATTGGCTTCAAGTTTTGTATAATCAGGCCGAGAGCTTTCCGCTTGTTAATGGTTGGGTAGGCCCTGCTTTTAGGGTTGACTCCGGTGTCCGTCAGGGATGCCCCCTGAGCCCCCTCCTGTATGTGTTCGCAATTGATCCTTTCATAAGGAGGATTGATTGTGGCACTGTGGGAGGGGTGCAGCTGGGCCCGGAGACTCCTCTGAGAGTGGTGGCCTATGCAGATGATGTCACAGTTGTCCTGTCATCCATGGCAGAGGCATGTGATGTGGAACACCTCATCTCAGAATACTCTGAGGCATCGAGCTCCAGAGTAAACCAAGATAAGTGTGAAGCTTTCTGGATGGGGGAGGAAGGTTACGAGTTCGACCTTCCGGACGGCCTCCCCCGGGCCAGTCCAGAAGTGAAGATATTAGGTATTACATTTGGCCATGGTGATTATGCCACTCAAAACTGGGAGAAGAGGTTGGGAGATGCTACCAGGAAGGTGCAGGCTTGGAGGAGGTGGAAACTTTCTTTCAGGGAAAGGGTTCATTTGATCAAGACTTATCTGATCCCAGTATTTTTGTATGTCAGTTATGTGTGTTTCTTGCCTCAATCTTTATGGACCCGGATGAACTCCTTGTTCTTCCTGCTTTTGTGGGGAAACAATATGAACATCGTTAAGAGAGGTATAACCTACAGGTTGAGGGAAGAAGGCGGGCTCGACATGGTCAGCCCCGTGGTTTTCTTTGCCACGACTTTCTTAAAGCTCAATCTTGGTAGTCTTTTTTTGGAGACTCCCCCTCAATGGGTAGAGAGTTTTAGAGCCTGGGTGCTTCCCTTCCTTGATCTATGGAAAGATGGTGGCCGTGTAAGAACTCTTAGAGTCAGGTGTGGATACCTCCCGATCTACGTCATCCTGTGCTTGAAGGTGACGAGACGGTGGGAGCTGGTTGTGGAGAATGTCAAAACCTTCTCCAGGAAGCAGTTGGGGAGAAGCATTTTGCGCTCCCACTTCTATGCTCCGTTGTCACTGAGGGACTGCCCGGGCATAGTCTGCTCAAACGGGGTCTCTTTGCTGATGTCGGAGAGAATCCCTTTGAAGTTCAGGGACATTGCCTGGCTTTCCTTTCAAGGGAGGCTCTACGTGAGGGGAAACATCAAAAGTCGAAGTGCCGATGACCGTGATTGTCCACGCGAGGGTTGTCAAGGGGAGGAGGAGACCATGGACCACTTCCTTTTGAGGTGTCCCTTCACAGTGGAGGTGTGTAAGGCAGTTTCAAGATCTTTACGCATCCCGTGCCTTTCGGGGCTGAGTTACCCTGAGTGGGTTTATGGGGCCTTCAAAGGGTATGGGCGGTTTGATTTAGTCACTATTTTTTTAGTCAGTCTAGCGGTTAGGTATCACCTATGGAATGCACGGTGTTTATTGCCATTGAGAAATAAAATCCTCCCCTGCTTAGAGGTGGTGGGTGGTATTCTTCATGAGGTGAAAAGGATGATGGACATGGATAGAGAGAGGCTGGATGCCGTCGGGTGGTCTAGGAGGTGGAGGCACCTGAAACCCCCTTAGTGGGTGGCAGGCAGTCTCTCCCTGCTTGTTTCTTTGGCTTTCTGTCACTTTTACTTCTTTCCCCTGTAGATTTTGATTGACTTGTTTTTTATTGAGATGGTTTACATGTATCTAAACTGCTCTTTTTTACTTTCTCTTTGTCAAAGGAGTTAGTGTTGGTGAATAGTGGTTAGAGTGGTGGTGGGATTCGTTGGGTGAGGTGGTGGTTAGTTGGGGGGAGTAGCAAGGTGTTGTCTTGTCTGGGTGGTATGGATGGAGTTCGTTTGTGTGGTGGCTACTGTAGGCGGCCCTTAATAAGATGAAGCCCTTTGGCCAGGTAGGCTTAGGCAGTCTCTAGTTATGGGTTACTTGACACTGAAGCTTAAGTGTCTGATTATCTGTATTTTGCTTGTTCTAAGCTGTGGATATACCATTTTTGTCTCTTTGTTGTATGTGGATTTGTACATTTTGGTTTACTGTACTATGTTTATTTTTTAGTCTGTGAACCTCATTATTTATTGTAATTTTAATGTTTTACATGTTGCAATTCTCCAATAAAGAGGATTGACCAAGATCCACAAATGTGATGTGAAATGGTTTTTCTCCCATGTTGCGTTTAAGAGAAAACAGCAAATGCTCGTTTTAGGTCAAAATGCATTGAAACGAATGGAAACAACAAAAGCGCATACTTTGTGATATCTCCTCTTGTAGCAAACACAGACATCTCAAAATTTAACAGATTGTGTTGAAGACCAAAACCCACAAACGTTATGTGAAATGGTTTTTCTCCCATGTTGCTTTTAAGAGAAAACAGCAAATGCTCGATTTAGGCCAAAATGCATTGAAAGCAATGGAAACAACAAAAGCGAATACTTTGTGATATCTCCTCTTGTAGCGAACACAGACAGCTCAAAATTTCACGGGATGTGTTGAAGATCAAGACCCACAAAAGTGATGTGAAATGGTTTTTCTCCCTTGTTGCGTTTAAGAGAAAACAGCAAATGCTCATTTTAGGTCAAAATGCATTGAAACGAATGGAAACAACAAAAGTGCATACTTTGTGATATCTCCTCTTGTAGCAAACACAGACATCTCAAAATTTCACAGATTGTGTTGAAGACCAAGACCAACAAACGTTATGTGAAATGGTTTTTCTCCCATGTTGTGTTTAACAGAAAACCGCAAATGCTCTTTTTAGGCCAAAATGCATTGAAACCAATGGAAACAATACAAAGCGCAATCTTTGTGATAACTCCTCTTGTAGCAAACACAGACAGCACAAAATTTCACAGATTGTGTTGAAGACCAAGATCCACAAATGTGATGTGAAATGGTTTTTCTCCCATGTTGCATTTAAGAGAAAACAGCAAATGCTCATTTTAGGCCAAAATGTATTGAAACCAATGGAAACAACAAAAGTGCATACTTTGTGATATCTCCTCTTGTAGCAAACACAGACAGCTCAAAATTTCACAGATTGTGTTGAAGACCAAGACCCACAAATGTGATGTGAAATGGTTTTTCTCCCATGTTGCTTTTAAGAGAAAACAGCAAATGCTCATTTTAGGCCAAAATGCATTGAAACCAATGGAAACAACAAAAAGCGCAATCTTTGTGATATCTCCTCTTGTAGCAAACACAGACAGCCCACAATTTCACAGATTGTGTTGAAGAGCAAGACCCACAAATGTGATGTGAAATGGTTTTTCTCCCATGTTGCTTTTAAGAGAAAACAGCAAATGCACGTTTTAGGCCAAAATGCATTGAAAGCAATGTAAACAACAATAATGCATACTTTGTGATAACTCCTCTTGTAGCAAACACAGACAGCTCAAAATTTCACAGATAGTGTTGAAGATAAAGACCCACAAATGTGATGTGAAATGGTTTTTCTCCCATGTTGCGTTTAAGAGAAAACAGCTAATGCTCGTTTTAGGCCAAAATGCATTGAAACCAATGTAAACAACAATAATGCATACTTTGTGATAACTCCTCTTGTAGCAAACACAGACAGCTCAAAATTTCACGGATTGTGTTGAAGACCAAGACCCACAAATGTGATGTGAAATGGTTTTTCTCCCATGTTGCTTTTAAGAGAAAAGAGCAAATGCTCGTTTTAGACTAAAATGCATTGAAGCCAATGGAAACAAAAGTGCATACTTTGTGATATCTCCTCTTGTAGCAAACACAGACATCTCAAAATTTCACAGATTGTGTTGAAGACCAAGACCCACAAATGTGATGTGAAATGGTTTTTCTCCCATGTTGTGTTTAACAGAAAACAGCAAATGCTCATTTTAGGCCAAAATGCATTGAAACCAATGGAAACAACAAAAAGCGCAATCTTTGTGATATCTCCTCTTGTAGAAAACAAAGACAACACAACATTTCACAAATTGTGTTGAAGACCAAGATCCACAAATGTGATGTGAAATGGTTTTTCTCCCATGTTGCTTTTAAGAGAAAACAGCAAATGCTCATTTTAGGCCAAAATGCATTGAAAGCAATGTAAACAACAATAATGCATACTTTGTGATAACTCCTCTTGTAGCAAACACAGACAGCTCAAAATTTCACAGATTGTGTTGAAGACCAAGAACCACAAATGTGATGTGAAATGGTTTTTCTCCCTTGTTGTGTTTAACAGAAAACAGCAAATGCTCGTTTTATGTCAAAATGCATTGAAACCAATGGAAACAACAAAAGCGCATAGTTTGTGATATCTCCTCTTGTAGCAAACACAGACAGCTCAAAATTTCACAGATTGTGTTGAAGACGAAGACCCACAAATGTAATGTGAAATGGTTTTTCTCCCATGTTGCATTTAAGAGAAAACAGCAATTGCTTGTTTTAGTCCAAAATGCATTGAAACCAATGGAAACAACAAAAGAGCATACTTTGTGATATCTCCTCTTGTAGCAAACACAGACATCTCAAAATTTCACAGATTGTGTTGAAGACCAAGACACACAAACGTTATGTGAAATGGTTTTTCTCCCATGTTGTGTTTAACAGAAAACAGCAAATGCTCATTTTAGGCCAAAATGCATTGAAACCAATGGAAACAACAAAAAGCGCAATCTTTGTGATATCTCCTCTTGTAGCAAACACAGACAGCTCAAAATTTCACAGATTGTGTTGAAGACCAAGACCCACAAATGTGATGTGAAATGGTTTTTCTCCCATGTTGCGTTTAAGAGAAAACAGCAAATGCTCATTTTAGGCCAAAATGCATTGAAACCAATGTAAACAACAATAATGCATTCTTTGTGATAACTCCTCTTGTAGCAAACAAAGACAGCTCAAAATTTCACAGATTGTGTTGAAGACCAAGACCCACAAATGTGATGTGAAATTGTCTTTCTCCCATGTTGCGTTTAAGAGAAAAGAGCAAATGCTCATTTTAGACCAAAATGCATTGAAACGAATGGAAACAACAAAAGCGCATACTTTGTGATATCTCCTCTTGTAGCAAACACAGACAGCTCAAAATTTCACAGATTGTGTTGAAGACCAAGACCCACAAACGTTATGTGAAATGGTTTTTCTCCCATGTTGTGTTTAACAGAAAACAGCAAATGCTCATTTTAGGCCAAAATGCATTGAAACCAATGGAAACAACAAAAAGCGCAATCTTTGTGATATCTCCTCTTGTAGCAAACAAAGACAACACAACATTTCACAAATTGTGTTGAAGACCAAGATCCACAAATGTGATGTGAAATGGTTTTTCTCCCATGTTGCGTTTAAGAGAAAACAGCAAATGCTCATTTTAGGCAAAAATGCATTGAAACCAATGGAAACAACAAAAGCGCATACTTTGTGATATCTCCTCTTGTAGCAAACACAGACAGCTCAAAATTTCACTGGATGTGTTGAAGATCAAGACCCACAAAAGTGATGTGAAATGGTTTTTCTCCCTTGTTGCATTTAAGAGAAAACAGCAAATGCTCGTTTTAGGTCAAAATGCATTGAAACTAATGGAAACAACAAAAGCGCATACTTTGTGATATCTCCTCTTGTAGCAAACACAGACATCTCAAAATTTAACAGATTGTGTTGAAGACCAAAACCCACAAACGTTATGTGAAATGGTTTTTCTCCCATGTTGTGTTTAACAGAAAACAGCAAATGCTCATTTTAGGCCAAAATGCATTGAAACCAATGGAAAAAACAAAAAGCGCAATCTTTGTGATATCTCCTCTTGCAGCAAACAAAGAGAGCACAAAATTTCACAGATTGTGTTGAAGACCAAGACCCACAAATGTGATGTGAAATGCTTTGTCTCCCATGTTGCATTTAAGAGAAAACAGCAAATGCTCATTTTAGGCCAAAATGCATTGAAACCAATGGAAACAACAAAAGTGCATACTTTGTGATATCTCCTCTTGTAGCAAACACAGACAGCTCAAAATTTCACAGATTGAGTTGAATCCCTCGGTGAGAGGTCACCCATTTCAGAGCTCCCAGGCCTCTGGTAGTATTTGAAGCCAGTGGTCTCTCCTGAGCGTTTCCCCCAGCAGAGGATGGACCCTCCTGGGGAGGAGGATGATGGCGATCCCCAGGTTTCTGGTCCTGGAGGAGGGCCTGGTGGTGGGCCTAGCGATCCTGGTCTGAGGAGGGCTGTGGTGCTATTAACCCAGCTCTCCTCCAGAGAGGCCAGCAGTGACCTGGTGTTTGCAGGCCCGGCAGTGTTGGAGGGAGTCTCCAAACCAGAGGAGGCTGGTCCCCTGGGTGAAGTAACCCTGGGGAGCAAGGTGCTTACCAGTCTGGACGGTGAGGAGGAGGCTCTTTGTGCCGATGGCCAGGACCAGGATGCGGGGTTGTCCAGCGGTGAATCTGTGCTGAGCCAGGGGAGCTGCAGTGAAGCGGAGGCAGAGAGTGACGAGACAGAGGATGAGTTTCTAGGCCTAGGGCCGGATGAACTCAGGCGCGAGGTCCGGCGTGCTCAGGCCTGGATCTCAGCCAAGAAAAATAAAAGGCAGAGTGCAAAAAGTTGGCAGAAGCCCATTCTCAGCAGTGAAATCGCGGATTTGGGAAAGAAGGTGGAAAGGCTGAGAGGGAGAATCTCTCAGCTGCGTTAGGAGGAGAAAAAGCAAAAGACCTTACCTGGCTCTGATGCGGCTGCGGGAGCTCCGGTTTCCATTCCGGGACCTGCCTTTGTAGCTGAGGATGGTCCGTGTTCAGGCGCTGTTGAGGCCGCTGCTGCAGAGTCAGAGGTGGCTGGACGCCCGGAGGATGCGAGGCCGGTGATGCCCGATTCCCGTGGGGCTGGTGACGTCTGTCGGAAGGAGGAAGCGGTAGTCTTATTGGCCGTGAGTCCTAAGATGGCGCCCGGCAGGGAGGCGGCCGGAGGACTTTCAAAGATGGCGCCGGTGGTTGCGGAGTATGGGCAAGGGGAGGCGTCTCTCCTGGGGGCAGTGCCGGGCTTTGCTGGAGCGGGGGGTGTGGCGGTTCCCATGGTAGCGGCTGACACCGTTGCCGGGACAACCGCTATAGTTTCCTGTGATCCGGCGGCTCAGGTCTCACCCCCGAAGGCTGCGTCGGTAGGGCCGGTGTGGACCGGTGATGGAGGCACTGAGGTGGATCATCCCCGGGTGCCTGTATGCCCCGGCACTACTATTGGTGTAGTGGGAGTTCCTGCCGAAGAAGTGCAGCAGCGGGTCGGGCCGTCATCAGGCGGCGGCCATGTTGTTGGAGTCCAGAGCGGTGGAAAACATAGTCTGCCTAATGTGTCTCCAGTTGGTGGCGGTGGCCATTTTGGAGAGGCCGCAATTGTGGACTCTGAAGCCCAGATGGTGGCGATTGCCATGGAGGTGGAGGCATTGGAAAGGCAGGCTGTCATCACACCTAAAGCAGTGCCACAGATGGCACAAGGACTTCCTGGACTGGATAGGTCAGCCCTTGATAAGGGCCAGCTGGCAGTGGTCGATACCATATTTGGAGGGATCAGTGTTCCTGCTAGGTCCTTGGCAGCGGTGGAAATAATAAAAGCTGATCTGGCCAGGCAGGCAGGGGTGAGGGAGAATGTTGGTGAAGGTTCTGGTGTGGGAGTAGGTTTGGGTCCTGTGCCCGCTGGCCCTTCGACCTTGCCTAGACCGGGTCCCTCTTCTTACGCCAATGTTGTATCGGGCAGGGCGTCGGTTGTCCCGATGATTAGAAGTGGTGGAGGGGCACCTATTAAACGGCGTAATGTGGTGCAGCTGAAATGGGTTGGAGGCGGTGAGCCGCCGGGAAAGGCTGCCTTCCTGGACATGGTTTTTTCTCTGTGGTTCTCGCCGGGTGATTTGTTCGCTTGCATTCACCCGGTGAGAACTCCAGATTACGACGTTAGTTTCATGTCCTTGAGGGGCCTGCAAGCCTTTAGTGGTAGGTGGGAGGAGAAAAAGGGGATAGAGCCGTATTGTAGGTATAGGTCTCTGGTGGTGTCGCGTCAGGACAGGGCGAAGGTGACTATCCTTGTCCGAAATGAGTCACTGCCAGAGGCAGATATTTTGTTCTGGCTCTCGCGGCATTGTGTGGTTCTTTCTCCCCACTTGGAGAAGTTTGACTACACTAAAGGTGTATGGGGTGGTGCCTACTCCGTTTTTATTAGGTTACACCAAGTTGGCATAGAGACGAAGCACATCCCGGCAGCGGCCTTTATAGGGCGTGACAGAATCCAGGTGTTCTACCCTGGGCAGCCGAAGGTCTGCCACAAATGTGGAGATTTCCGGCACTTTTCTAATGACTGCACGGAAATTAAGTGCTCGCTGTACAGTGGTTTGGGGCACATATCAAAAGATTGCAGGCAGGTCAGGTGCAACCTCTGTGGAAAGGTGGGTCATCCTTATAGCCGCTGCCCGTCTGCAGCCCACAACGAAGGCTTAGGGAAGACAGTTGTTGTGGGGGATAGGCAGGAAGAGGTGAGGGGTGGTGTGACTAGCGGGCAGGTGAGCGGTGAGGATGCAGGCTTTGAAACTGCAGTGGAGAGGAATGGGGAGAGACCTGGTGGCGGTGAGCCGGAAGGTGAAGGTAAAACCAAGGTCCCTGTAGCCAGTGCCCCTGGGCATGGAATTGCACCAAGCGAGGATGCTGTTGAGAAAGATGCTCCCTTTACGGTGGTCGTGGTGGGAAAGAAAAAGAAAAAAAAAGCTCAGGCATATAGGAGAGAGAATCACACTGTCTAACAGGTTCTATTTTAATACCTCGGATGAAGAGGAGAAGGAGGAGGGGGAGGTGGTAAGGGTGGATGGCGAGGAGCTTGTCTTTGTCCCCAACAAAGCCGTGGGTAGAAAGGTTGCCAAAAAGTCATCTTTTAGAGAGGCAGCAGTGGGAGCACAGCCTAGGGAAAGGAGGAAGAAAAGGGCAAAGGAGGGCAAGGCTCTAAGCAAGGCTGGAGGAGCGGGGAAGAGATCGGGCACTGAAAGCCCAGAGTGGGATTTAGCGGGGATGGAGCTGGGAGATAAGGCAGTGGTGGTGGATAAGCCTGCAGAGGGGCAGGGTGGGGTGTTTTCAGAGGAGGTAGAGTGTGTGGAAGAAACCCCTGAGTTGGCCCCAGACGTTTCTGATCCTTTAGTGGCTCCTAGGGAGATGCATCCTCCCGGGACTCAGTCTGAGGGTACGGCAGTACCGAAACCTCCTGATCCAGACCCGGGTCCTTCCCCAGAGATTGTGGGGGGTGGTGGGCACGGTAGCCCGCAGATTGAGGCTGAGGCCTCAATAGTTTCTGTTGGTGTGAATGCGGTGGCGGGTGGTTTGGAGGAGGTTGTGTTATTGTCTGATGGGGTGCTTCCATTTGGGATCACCTGCAAGAGAACGGGTTCCTCTGGGGAGGAATCTGTTCGACAGGCGAAGAGAAAGTAAGATGGAGTCTTACTTCTATAATCTGGAACTATGGATCCCCATCCTATACGATGTGCCACCATTAATGTGGCTTCCGTTCTTTCCGAATGAGCTCGCTATATGGCCTTTACTTTTTTCAACACAATTGATGTTGACTTTTTGTTTTTGCAGGAGACCAGAATAGGGGATCTGTCCACACTTCGCAGGGCCAAAAGCCAGTGGAGGCGTGGTCCATCCTTCTGGTCGCTTGTGGCCGAGCCGTACGGTGGGGTGGCGGTGCTTTTTACCGGCATTGTAACTGTACACAAGATTATAGAGTTACAGGTAGGTAGGTGTATGGTTTTGGATATTAGCTTAAGGGGGCATGATCTCAGGTTGATCAACGTCTATGGACCGCAGTCAGCCTGGGATAGGAAGTGCCTCTTTGGGCTGATAAAGCCATTCCTTTTTACAGCCCGGCAAGTTGTCTTTGGTGGTGACTTTAATACCATCGTGAGGCCCAAAGACAGGGGGGGTGCAAAGTCAACCCTGGGCTATGATGCTAGGTTCTTAGTTAGCATGATTAGGGAAGCTGGCCTGGTCGATGTGCATATTCGCCATAGTCCAGACCTCACGGGGTACACATACTTTTGTGGTAGTCGTAGGTCTAGGATAGATAGGTTTTTTGTTAAGGAAAGTTTGAAAACTTTGCCTCCTGAGGCAAGGGCAGTAGAATTTTCCGATCACGTTTGTCTGAGTGTCGTGTTGAGTGCCTCAGAAACCCCTCAGAAAGGGCGGGGCCTTTGGCGTTTGAACTCTGAACTTCTGAAGGAGGAGAGTGTTAGCCAGTCCTTTAGGGACTTCTTTCAACTACAGGAGACACTTCTGGAGGCTGGTTGGACTAGATCTGAGTGGTGGGAAGAGTGCAAAAAAAGAACTCGGAGGTTTTTTCAGAGGCTTATAGCTCATAAAAACTTGAGAAAACGGTGCGTCTACCAGAGCTTGAGAAAGAAACTAGATTTCTTGATCTCTGAGGGTGGAGATAGTGGGGATATCTCCCGGGTGAAAGCTCAGCTGAGGGAGCTTCAGTACGATCGTCTGGCTTCCTTGGTTCTGGAGAGGGATTATGGTAAATACCACTCGCCTGATCCTTACCAGAGTTGCAGGAAATCGGTCGATTTGAGGGAGGTTAGGGGCCTGTATGATGAACTGGGTACTCTCTGTGAAGACAGGGAGGGTATCTTGGGAGTCATCGGGTCCTTTTACTCCGACCTTCTGTCTGAGCAGCCACTCATTAGTGAGAGGATGGAGTCTTTTCTGAGGGGGACACCGGGGCTTGTGAAGCTTGATGCCTCTTTTGACTCCTTGGGCAGCGATGTGACAACAGAAGAAGTCAAGAGAGCTATAGACGGCTTGTCTATAAAAAAATCTCCAGGACCGGATGGTTTGACATCCGAATTCTTTAAAGCTTTCAGGGACATCTTGGCTCCCCACCTCATGGAAGTATATAATGAGTGCCTGGGTGAGGGATTGCTCCCTCCCTCCATGAGGTCTTCTGCCCTCATATTGCTATCAAAAGGTAAGGACCCGTCCCGTATTGAGAACTGGCGCCCCATCGCTCTTCTTAATATGGACAGAAAGATTCTGGCAAAAATACTGTTCAATCGGCTGATGGAAATTTCCGGGCTGGTGCTGTCCTCGTCTCAGCACTGCACTGTGAAGGGCCGTAGCACGTTTAGTGCTGTCCTTGGCGTCCGGGAGGCAATAGAGCGATGCCGTGCTGAGAGGTGGGGTAAGTACTTACTGGCATTGGACCAGTCCAAGGCTTTTGACCGGGTGAATCACAAGTACTTGTGGGCTGTTCTGGAATGGTATGGTATTCCGGTGAGGGTGGTGAATTGGCTTCGTGTTCTGTACAATCAGGCCGAGAGCTTCCCGCTTGTCAATGGTTGGGTTGGTCCTGCTTTCAGGGTTGACTCTGGTGTCCGTCAGGGATGCCCCCTGAGCCCCCTCTTATACGTGTTTGCGATTGATCCCTTCGTCAGGAGGATTGGTTGTAGTGCGTTGAGGGGGGTGCAGCTGGGCCCAGAGGCTCCTTTGAGAGTAGTGGCCTACGCGGATGATGTCACTGTGGTCTTGTCCTCCGTGGCAGAGGCGCAGTGCATGGAACACCTGATCTCCGACTACTCTGAAGCCTCGTGCTCCAGAGTAAACCAAGATAAATGTGAAGCTTTCTGGATGGGGGAGGAAGGCGACGAGTTTGACCTTCCGGATAGCCTCCCCCGGGCAAGTCCTCAGATCAAAATTCTAGGCATCACATTTGACCGTGGTGATTATGCCACTCGAAATTGGGAGAGGAGGATAGAGGAAGCCAACAGGAAAGTGCAGTCCTGGAGAACTTGGCAGTTCTCTTACAGGGAAAGGCTTCACCTGTGCAAAACCTTTCTGGTTCCCATATTTCTTTATGTCAGTTACGTGTGTTTCTTGCCACGGTCTTTGTGGTCTAAAGTGTCATCCTTGTTCTTCCTCTTGTTTTGGGGGAATGGGATGAACATTGTTAAAAGAGGTATAACCTACAGACCAAGGAAAGAAGGTAGATTTGGCATGGTCAATCCAGTGGTCTTTTTTGCCACAACTTTTATTAAGCTCAATCTTGGAAGCCTATTTGTGGAGGCTCCTCCTTGGTGGGTAGAGAGCTTTAGGGCTTGGGTGTCCCCCTTCCTTGAGCTCTGGTATGATGGGGGCCATGTGAAAACCTTCAGAGGCAGGACCGGTGCTCTTCCGATCTATGTCATTCAGTGCTTGAGAGTGACAAGGCAATGGGGAGTGGCAGTGAGTGATGTCAAAACCCTTTCTAGAAGGGAGTTGGAGAAAGGCATTTTGCGGGCTCACTTCTACGCACCGCTGACACTAAGGGACTGCCCAGGCAAGGTTTGCTCAGATGGGATCTCTTTGATTTGCTCAGAGAGAATCCCACTGAAGTATAGGGACCTTGCCTGGCTCTCCTTCCAAGGAAGACTCTATGTTAGGGGGCACATCAGGTGGCGAAGTGCCGGTGATCGTGGTTGTCCACGTGAGGAATGTCTGGGGGTGGAGGAGACCATGGACCACTTCCTGCGTGAATGTTCCTTTAACATCGAAGTTTATAGAAGGGTCTCAAATGCTTTACGCATCCCGTGCCTTTCGGGGCTCAGTTACCCTGAGTGGGCTTATGGGGCATTCAAAGGTTTTGGGCGTTATGATTTGGTCACTATTTTTATAGTTAGCTTAGTGGTCAGATATCACACGTGGAGTGCACGGTGTTTAGTAACGACTAGAAGTAAAATCCTTCCCTGTGAGGTGGTGGCGCGTTTCATTCTTCACGAGGTTGAAAGTCTGATGGAAATGGACAGGAGGAGGTTGGATGCCGTTGGGTGGTCAAGGAGGTGGAGACACCTGAAACCCCCTTAGTGGGTGGCTGACAGCCTCTTCCGTTCATACTGGTGCTTCCTGTTCTTTCACATTTTTCGGGTAGTTTTTTGGACTTTGTTTCGTTTTGAAGAATGGTTTTACATATGCCTAAGCAGCTCAGCTTATTTTCTCTATGCTGATATGGAGTTAGTGTTGGTGATAGGTAGCTCAAGGTCGGGGGTTAATTTTGAATATAGATAGTTTGGTGGAGGTGTTGTTGGCACTCTGTCTCGTCTGGGTGGTAAGAATGAGTGGCGTGAATGAGGTTCTGTGTTTTCTAATAATGTTTAATTATTATGATGAGGATTTTATCCTGTATATTTGACGTCTTGATGCTTTGTATGTAGCAAGCTTATTGTTTCGCAATGCAAATTTTATGTATTATTTATTTATTCATGCGTTGCAAGATTTTAATAAAAAAGCATTACCCACAAATGTGATGTGAAATGGTTTTTCTCCCATGTTGCTTTTAAGAGAAAACAGCAAATGCTCGTTTTAGGCCAAGATGCATTGAAAGCAATGTAAACAACAATAATGCATACTTTGTGATAACTCCTCTTGTAGCAAACACAGACAGCTCAAAATTTCACAGATTGTGTTGAAGACCAAGACCCACAAATGTGATGTGAAATGGTTTTTCTCCCATGTTGCGTTTAAGAGAAAACAGCAAATGCTCGTTTTAGGCCAAAATGCATTGAAACGAATGGAAACAACAAAAGCGCATACTTTGTGATATCTCCTCTTGTAGCAAACACAGACAGCTCAAAATTTCACAGATTGTGTTGAAGACGAAGACCCACAAATGTAATGTGAAATGGTTTTTCTCCCATGTTGCATTTAAGAGAAAACAGCAATTGCTCGTTTTAGTCCAAAATGCATTGAAACCAATGGAAACAACAAAAGCACATACTTTGTGATATCTCCTCTTGTAGCAAACACAGACAGCTCAAAATTTCACAGATTGTGTTGAAGACCAAGAACCACAAACGTTATGTGAAATGGTTTTTCTCCCTTGTTGTGTTTAACAGAAAACAGCAAATGCTCGTTTTATGTCAAAATGCATTGAAACCAATGGAAACAACAAAAGCGCATAGTTTGTGATATCTCCTCTTGTAGCAAACACAGACATCTCAAAATTTCACATATTGTGTTGAAGACCAAGACACACAAACGTTATGTGAAATGGTTTTTCTCCCATGTTGTGTTTAACAGAAAACAGCAAATGCTCATTTTAGGCCAAAATGCATTGAAACCAATGGAAACAACAAAAAGCGCAATATTTGTGATGTCTCCTCTTGCAGCAAACAGAGAGAGCACAAAATTTCACAGATTGTGTTGAAGACCAAGACCCACAAATGTGATGTGAAATGGTTTTTCTCCCATGTTGCATTTAAGAGAAAAGAGCAAATGCTCGTTTTAGACAAAAATGCATTGAAACCAATGGAAACAAAAGCGTATTCTTTGTGAAATCTCCTTTTGTAGCTAACAAAGACTGCTCAAAATTTCACAGATTGTGTTGAAGACCAAGACCCACAAAGGTGATGTAAACAACAATAATGCATACTTTGTGATAACTCCTCTTGTAGCAAACACAGACAGCTCAAAATTTCACAGATTGTGTTGAAGACCAAGACCCACAAATGTGATGTGAAATGGTTTTTCTCACATGTTGCTTTTAAGAGAAAACAGCAAATGCTCATTTTAGGCCAAAATGCATTGAAACCAATGGAAACAACAAGAAGCGCAATCTTTGTGATATCTCCTCTTGTAGCAAACACAGACAGCACAAAATTTCACAGATTGTGTTGAAGACCAAGACGCACAAAAGTGATGTGAAATGGTTTTTCTCCCATGTTGCTTTTAAGAGAAAAGAGCAAATGCTCATTTTAGACGAAAATGCATTGAAGACAATGGAAACAACAAAAGAGCATACTTTGTGATATCTCCTCTTGTAGCAAACACAGACAGCTCAAAATTTCACAGATTGTGTTGAAGACCAAGAACCACAAATGTGATGTGAAATGGTTTTTCTCCCTTGTTGTGTTTAACAGAAAACAGCAAATGCTCGTTTTATGTCAAAATGCATTGAAACCAATGGAAACAACAAAAAGCACAATCTTTGTGATATCTCCTCTTGTATCAAACACAGACATCTCAAAATTTCACAGATTGTGTTGAAGACCAAGACACACAAACGTTATGTGAAATGGTTTTTCTCCCATGTTGCATTTAAGAGAAAACAGCAAATGCTCATTTTATGCCAAAATGCATTGAAACCAATGGAAACAACAAAAGCACATACTTTGTGATATCTCCTCTTGTAGCAAACACAGACAGCTCAAAATTTCACAGATTGTGTTGAAGACCAAGACCCACAAATGTGATATGTAATGGTTTTTCTCCCATGTTGCTTTTAAGAGAAAACAGCAAATGCTCGTTTTAGGCCAAATGCATTGAAAGCAATGTAAACAACAATAATGCATACTTTGTGATAACTCCTCTTGTAGCAAACACAGACAGCTCAAAATTTCACAGATAGTGTTGAAGATCAAGACCCACAAATGTCATGTGAAATGGTTTTTCTCCCATGTTGTGTTTAACAGAAAACAGCAAATGCTCATTTTAGGCCAAAATGCATTGAAAAAAATGGAAACAACAAAAAGCGCAATCTTTGTGATATCTCCTCTTGTAGCAAACACAGACAGCTCAAAATTTCACTGGATGTGTCGAAGACCAAGACCCACAAACGTTATGTGAAATGGTTTTTCTCCCATGTTGCATTTAAGAGAAAACAGCTAATGCTCGTTTTAGGCCAAAATGCATTGAAACCAATGTAAACAACAATAATGCATACTTTGTGATAACTCCTCTTGTAGCAAACACAGGCAGCTCAAAATTTTACAGATAGTGTTGAAGATCAAGACCCACAAATATGATGTGAAATGGTTTTTCTCGCATGTTGCATTTAAGAGAAAACAGCTAATGCTCGTTTTAGGCCAAAATGCATTGAAACCAATGTAAACAACAATAATGCATACTTTGTGATAACTCCTCTTGTAGCAAACACAGACAGCTCAAAATTTCACAGATTGTGTTGAAGACCAAGACCCACAAATGTGATGTGAAATGGTTTTTCTCCCATGTTGCTTTTAAGAGAAAAGAGCAAATGCTCGTTTTAGACTAAAATGCATTGAAGCCAATGGAAACAAAAGTGCATACTTTGTGATATCTCCTCTTGTAGCAAACACAGACATCTCAAAATTTCACAGATTGTGTTGAAGACTAAGACCCACAAACGTTATGTGAAATCGTTTTTCTCCCATGTTGTGTTTAACAGAAAACAGCAAATGCTCATTTTAGGCCAAAATGCATTGAAAGCAATGGAAACAACAAAAAGCGCAATCTTTGTGATATCTCCTCTTGTAGCAAACACAGATAACACAAAATTTCACAAATTGTGTTGAAGACCAAGATCCACAAATGTGATGTAAAATGGTTTTTCTCCCATGTTGCGTTTAAGAGAAAACAGCAAATGTTCATTTTAGGCCAAAATGCGTTTAAACCAATGGAAACAACAAAAGCGCATAGTTTGTGATATCTCCTCTTGTAGCAAACACAGACATCTCAAAATTTCACAGATTGTGTTGAAGACCAAGACCCACAAATGTTATGTGAAATGGTTTTTCTCCCATGTTGTGTTTAACAGAAAACAGCAAATGCTCATTTTAGGCCAAAATGCATTGAAACCAATGGAAACAACAAAAAGCGCAATCTTTGTGATAACTCCTCTTGTAGCAAACACAGACAGCACAAAATTTCACAGATTGTGTTGAAGACCAAGATCCACAAATGTGATGTGAAATGGTTTTTCTCCCATGTTGCATTTAAGAGAAAACAGCAAATGCTCATTTTAGGCCAAAATGCATTGAATCCAATGGAAACAACAAAAGCGCATACTTTGTGATATCTCCTCTTGTAGCAAACACAGACAGCTCAAAATTTCACAGATTGTGTTGAAGACCAAGACCCACAAATGTGATGTGAAATGGTTTTTCTCCCATGTTGCTTTTAAGAGAAAACAGCAAATGCTCGTTTTAGGCCAAAATGCATTGAAAGCAATGTAAACAACAATAATGCATACTTTGTGATAACTCCTCTTGTAGCAAACACAGACAGCTCAAAATTTCACAGATTGTGTTGAAGACCAAGACCCACAAATGTGATGTGAAATTGTCTTTCTCCCATGTTGCGTTTAAGAGAAAAGAGCAAATGCTCATTTTAGACCAAAATGCATTGAAACGAAAGGAAACAACAAAAGCGCATACTTTGTGATATCTCCTCTTGTAGCAAACACAGACAGCTCTTAATTTCACAGATTGTGTTGAAGACCAAGACCCACAAATGTAATGTGAAATGGTTTTTCTCCCATGTTGCATTTAAGGGAAAACATCAAATGCTCGTTTTAGTCCAAAATGCATTGAAACCAATGGAAACAACAAAAGCGCATACTTTGTGATATCTCCTCTTGTAGCAAACACAGACAGCTCAAAATTTCACAGATTGTGTTGAAGACCAAGACCCACAAATGGGATGTGAAATGGTTTTTCTCCCATGTTGCGTTTAAGAGAAAACAGCAAATGCTCGTTTTAGGCCAAAATGCATTGAAACCAATGTAAACAACAATAATGCATACTTTGTGATATCTCCTCTTGTAGCAAACACAGACATCTCAAAATTTCACAGATTGTGTTGAAGACCAAGACCCACAAACGTTATGTGAAATGGTTTTTCTCCCATGTTGTGTTTAACAGAAAACAGCAAATGCTCATTTTAGGCCAAAATGCATTGAAACCAATGGAAACAACAAGAAGCGCAATCTTTGTGATAACTCCTCTTGTAGCAAACACAGACAGCACAAAATTTCACAGATTGTGTTGAAGACCAAGATCCACAAATGTGATGTGAAATGGTTTTTCTCCCATGTTGCATTTAAGAGAAAACAGCAAATGCTCATTTTAGGCCAAAATGTATTGAAACCAATGGAAACAACAAAAGCACATACTTAGTGATATCTCCTCTTGTAGCAAACACAGACAGCTCAAAATTTCACAGATTGTGTTGAAGACCAAGACCCACAAATGTGATGTGAAATGGTTTTTCTCCCATGTTGCTTTTAAGAGAAAACAGCAAATGCTCGTTTTATGCCAAAATGCATTGAAAGCAATGTAAACAACAATAATGCATACTTTGTGATAACTCCTCTTGTAGCAAACACAGACAGCTCAAAATTTCACAGATTGTGTTGAAGATCAAGACCCACAAATGTGATGTGAAATTGTCTTTCTCCCATGTTGCATTTAAGAGAAAAGAGCAAATGCTCATTTTAGACCAAAATGCATTGAAACGAATGGAAACAACAAAAGCGCATACTTTGTGATATCTCCTCTTGTAGCAAACACAGACAGCTCTTAATTTCTCAGATTGTGTTGAAGACCAAGACCCACAAATGTAATGTGAAATGGTTTTTCTCCCATGTTGCATTTAAGGGAAAACATCAAATGCTCATTTTAGACCAAAATGCATTGAAACCAATGGAAACAACAAAAGCGCATACTTTGTGATATCTCCTCTTGTAGCAAACACAGACAGCTCAAAATTTCACAGATTGTGTTGAAGACCAAGACCCACAAACGTTATGTGAAATGGTTTTTCTCCCATGTTGTGTTTAACAGAAAACAGCAAATGCTCATTTTAGGCCAAAATGCATTGAAACCAATGGAAACAACAAAAAGCGCACTCTTTGTGATATCTCCTCTTGTAGCAAACAAAGACAACACAAAATTTCACAAATTGTGTTGAAGACCAAGATCCACAAATGTGATGTGAAATGGTTTTTCTCCCATGTTGCATTTAAGAGAAAACAGCAAATGCTCATTTTAGGCAAAAATGCATTGAAACCAATGGAAACAACAAAAGCGCATACTTTGTGATATCTCCTCTTGTAGCAAACACAGACAGCTCAAAATTTCACAGGATGTGTTGAAGACCAAGACCCACAAACGTGTTGTGAAATGGTTTTTCTCCCATGTTGCATTTAAGAGAAAACAGCAAATGCTCGTTTTAGGCCAAAATGCATTGAAAGCAATGGAAACAACAAAAGCGAATACTTTGTGATATCTCCTCTTGTAGCAAACACAGACAGCTCAAAATTTCACGGGATGTGTTGAAGATCAAGACCCACAAAAGTGATGTGAAATGGTTTTTCTCCCTTGTTGCGTTTAAGAGAAAACAGCAAATGCTCGTTTTAGGTCAAAATGCATTGAAACGAATGGAAACAACAAAAGCGCATACTTTGTGAAATCTCCTCTTGTAGCAAACACAGACATCTCAAAATTTCACAGATTGTGTTGAAGACCAAGACCCACAAATGTGATGTGAAATGGTTTTTCTCCCATGTTGCATTTAAGAGAAAACAGCAAATGCTCATTTTAGGCCAAAATGCATTGAAAGCAATGTAAACAACAAAAGCGCATACTTTGTGATAACTCCTCTTGTAGCAAACACAGACAGCTCAAAATTTCACAGATTGTGTTGAAGACCAAGACCCACGAATGTGATGTGAAATTGTCTTTCTCCCATGTTGCGTTTAAGAGAAAAGAGCAAATGCTCGTTTTAGACCAAAATGCATTGAAACCAATGGAAACAACAAAAGCGCATACTTTGTGATATATCCTCTTGAAGCAAACACAGACAGCTCAAAATTTCACAGATTGTGTTGAAGACCAAGACCCACAAATGTGATGTGAAATGGTTTTTCTCCCATGTTGCTTTTAAGAGAAAACAGCAAATGCTCGTTTTAGGCCAAAATGCATTGAAAGCAATGTAAACAACAATAATGCATACTTTGTGATAACTCCTCTTGTAGCAAACACAGACAGCTCAAAATTTCACAGATTGTGTTGATTTCATAGATTCTGTTTTCTCTTAAAAGCAACATGGGAGAAAAACCATTTCACATCACATTTGTGGGTCTTGGTCTTCAACACAATCTGTGAAATTTTGAGCTGTCTGTGTTTGCTACAAGAGGAGTTATCACAAAGTATGCATTATTGTTGTTTACCTTGCTTTCAATGCATTTTGGCCTAAAATGAGCATTTGCTGTTTTCTCTTAAATGCAACATGGGAGAAAAACCATTTCACATCACATTTGTGGATCTTGGTCTTCAACACAATTTGTGAAATTTTGTGCTGTCTGTGTTTGCTACAAGAGGAGATATCACAAAGATTGCGCTTTTTGATGTTTCCATTGGTTTCAATGCATTTTGGCCTAAAATGAGCATTTGCTGTTTTCTGTTAAACACAACATGGGAGAAAAACCATTTCACATAACGTTTGTGGGTCTTGGTCTTCAACACAATCTGTGAAATTTTGAGATGTCTGTGTTTGCTACAAGAGGAGATATCACAAACTATGCGCTTTTGTTGTTTCCATTGGTTTCAATGCATTTTGACATAAAACGAGCATTTGCTGTTTTCGGTTAAACACAACAAGGGAGAAAAACCATTTCACATCACATTTGTGGTTCTTGGTCTTCAACACAATCTGTGAAATTTTGAGCTGTCTGTGTTTGCTACAAGAGGAGATATCACAAAGTATGCTCTTTTGTTGTTTCCATTGGTTTCAATGCATTTTGGACTAAAACAAGCATTTGCTGTTTTCTCTTAAATTCAACATGGGAGAAAAACCATTTCACATCACATATGTGGGTCTTGGTCTTCAACTCAATCTGTGAAATTTTGAGCTGTCTGTGTTTGCTACAAGAGGAGTTATCACAAAGTATGCATTATTGTTGTTTACATTGCTTTCAATGCATTTTGGCCTAAAAAGAGCATTTGCTGTTTTCTCTTAAATGCAACATGGGAGAAAAACCATTTCACATCACATTTGTGGGTCTTGGTCTTCAACACAATCTGAGAAATTTTGAGCTGTCTGTGTTTGCTACAAGAGGAGTTATCACAAAGTATGCATTATTGTTGTTTACATTGCTTTCAATGCATTTTTGCCTAAAACGAGCATTTGCTGTTTTCTCTTAAAAGCAACATGGGAGAAAAACCATTTCACATCACATTTGTGGGTCTTGGTCTTCAACACAATCTGTGAAATTTTGAGCTGTCTGTGTTTGCTACAAGAGGAGATATCACAAAGTATGCTCTTTTGTTGTTTCCATTGGTTTCAATGCATTTTGGCCTAAAATGAGCATTTGCTGTTTTCTCTTAAATGCAACATGGGAGAAAAACCATTTCACATCACATTAGTGGAACTTGGTCTTCAACACAATTTGTGAAATTTTGTGTTGTCTGTGTTTGCTGCAAGAGGAGATATCACAAAGATTGCACTTTTTGATGTTTCCATTGGTTTCAATGCATTTTGGCCTAAAAGGAGAATTTGCTGTTTTCTGTTAAACACAAAATGGGAGAAAAACCATTTCACATAACGTTTGTGGGTCTTGGTCTTCAACACAATCTGTGAAATTTTGAGATGTCTGTGTTTGCTACAAGAGGAGATATCACAAACTATGCGCTTTTGTTGTTTCCATTGGTTTCAATGCATTTTGGACTAAAACATGCATTTGCTGTTTTCTCTTAAACGCAACATGGGAGAAAGACAATTTCACATCACATTTCTGGGTCTTGGTCTTCAACACAATCTGTGAAATTTTGAGCTGTCTGTGTTTGCTACAAGAGGAGTTATCACAAAGTATGCATTATTGTTGTTTACATTGGTTTCAATGCATTTTGGCCTAAAATGAGCATTTGCTGTTTTCTCTTAAACGCAACATGGGAGAAAAACGATTTCACATCACATTTGTGGGTCTTGGTCTTCAACACAATCTGTGAAATTTTGAGCTGTCTGTGTTTGCTACAAGAGGAGTTATCACAAAGTATGCTTTATTGTTGTTTTCATTGCTTTCAATGCATCTTGGCCTAAAACGAGCATTTGCTGTTTTCTCTTAAAAGCAACATGGGAGAAAAACCATTTCACATCACATTTGTGGGTCTTGGTCTTCAACACAATCTGTGAAATTTTGAGCTGTCTGTGTTTGCTACAAGAGGAGACATCACAAAGTATGCACTTTTGTTGTTTCCATTGGTTTCAATGCATTTTGGCCTAAAATGAGCATTTGATGTTTTCTCTTAAATGCAACATGGGAGAAAAAACATTTCACATCACATTTGTGGATCTTGGTTTTCAACACAATCTGTGAAATTTTGTGCTGTCTGTGTTTGCTACAAGAGGAGTTATCACAAAGATTGCACTTTTTGTTGTTTCCATTGGTTTCAATGCATTTTGGCCTAAAATGAGCATTTGCTGTTTTCTCTTAAATGCAACATGGGAGAAAAACCATTTCACATCACATTTGTGGGTCTTGGTCTTCAACACAATCTGTTAAATTTTGAGCTGTCTGTGTTTGCTACAAGAGGAGATTTCACAAAGTATGCGCTTTTGTTGTTTACATTCGTTTCAATGCATTTTGACTTAAAACGAGCTTTTGCTGTTTTCTCTTAAACGCAACAAGGGAGAAAAACCATTTCACTTCACTTTTGTGGGTCTTGATCTTCAACACATCCCGTGAAATTTTGAGCTGTCTGTGTTTGCTACAAGAGGAGATATCACAAAGTATTCACTTTTGTTGTTTCCATTGCTTTCAATGCATTTTGGCCTAAAACGAGCATTTGCTGTTTTCTCTTAAATGCAACATGGGAGAAAAACCATTTCACAACACGTTTGTGGGTCTTGGTCTTCAACACATCCTGTGAAATTTTTAACTGTCTGTGTTTGCTACAAGAGGAGATATCACAAAGTATGCTCTTTTGTTGTTTCCATTGGTTTCAATGCATTTTTGCCTAAAATGAGCATTTGCTGTTTTCTCTTAAACGCAACATGGGAGAAAAACCATTTCACATCACATTTGTGGATCTTGGTCTTCAACACAATTTGTGAAATTTTGTGTTGTCTTTGATTGCTACAAGAGGAGATATCACAAAGAGTGCTCTTTTTGTTGTTTCCATTCGTTTCAATGCATTTTGGTCTAAAATGAGCATTTGCTCTTTTCTCTTAAACGCAACATGGGAGAAAGACAATTTCACATCACATTTGTGGGTCTTGGTCTTCAACACAATCTGTGAAATTTTGAGCTGTCTGTGTTTGCTACAAGAGGAGTTATCACAAAGTATGCATTATTGTTGTTTACATTGCTTTCAATGCATTTTGGACTAAAATGAGCATTTGCTGTTTTCTCTTAAACGCAACATGGGAGAAAAACCATTTCACATCACATTTGTGGGTCTTGGTCTTCAACACAATCTGTGAAATTTTGAGCTGTCTGTGTTTGCTACAAGAGAAGTTATCACAAAGTATGCATTATTGTTGTTTACATTGCTTTCAATGCATCTTGGCCTAAAACGAGCATTTGCTGTTTTCTCTTAAAAGCAACATGGGAGAAAAACCATTTCACATCACATTTGTGGGTCTTGGTCTTCAACACAATCTGTGAAATTTTGAGCTGTCTGTGTTTTCTACAAGAGGAGTTATCACAAAGTATGCATTATTGTTGTTTACATTGGTTTCAATGCATTTTGGTCTAAAATGAGCATTTGCTGTTTTCTCTTAAATACAACATGGGAGAAAAACCATTTCACATCACATTTGTGGATCTTGGTCTTCAACACAATCTGTGAAATTTTGTGCTGTCTGTGTTTGCTACAAGAGGGGTTATCACAAAGATTGCACTTTTTGTTGTTTCCATTGGTTTCAATGCATTTTGGCCTAAAATGAGCATTTGCTGTTTTCTCTTAAATGCAACATGGGAGAAAAACCATTTCACATCACATTTGTGGGTCTTGGTCTTCAACACAATCTGTGAAATTTTGAGCTGTCTGTGTTTGCTACAAGAGGAGATTTCACAAAGTATACGCTTTTGTTTCCATTGGTTTCAATGCATTTTGGTCTAAAACGAGCATTTGCTCTTTTCTCTTAAACGCAACATGGGAGAAAAACCATTTCACATCACATTTGTGGGTCTTGGTCTTCAACACAATCTGTGAAATGTTGTGCTCTCTTTGTTTGCTGCAAGAGGAGATATCACAAATATTGCGCTTTTGTTGTTTCCATTAGTTTCAATGCATTTTGACCTAAAACGAGCATTTGCTGTTTTCTCTTAAACGCAACAAGGGAGAAAAACCATTTCACATCACTTTTGTGGGTCTTGATCTTCAACACATCCCGTGAAATTTTGAGCTGTCTGTGTTTGCTACAAGAGGAGATATCACAAAGTATTCGCTTTTGTTGTTTCCATTGCTTTCAATGCATTTTGGCCTAAAACGAGCATTTGCTGTTTTCTCTTAAATGCAACATGGGAGAAAAACCATTTCACAACATGTTTGTGGGTCTTGGTCTTCAACCCATCCTGTGAAATTTTGAGCTGTCTGTGTTTTCTACAAGAGGAGATATCACAAAGTATGCGCTTTTGTTGTTTCCATTGGTTTCAATGCATTTTGGCCTAAAATTTGCATTTGCTGTTTTCTCTTAAACGCAACATGGGAGAAAAACCATTTCACATCACATTTGTGGATCTTGGTCTTCAACACAATTTGTGAAATTTTGTATTGTCTGTGTTTGCTACAAGAGGAGATATCACAAAGATTGTGCTTTTTGTTGTTTCCATTGGTTTCAATGCATTTTGACCTAAAATGAGCATTTGCTGTTTTCTGTTAAACACAACATGGGAGAAAAACCATTTCACATAACGTTTGTGGGTCTTGGTCTTCAACACAATTTGTGAAATTTTGAGATGTCTGTGTTTGCTACAAGAGGAGATATCACAAAGTATGCGCTTTTGTTGTTTCCATTGGTTTCAATGCATTTTGGACTAAAATGAGCATTTGCTGTTTTCCCTTAAATGCAACATGGGAGAAAATCCATTTCACATTACATTTGTGGGTCTTCATCTTCAACACAATCTGTGAAATTAAGAGCTGTCTGTGTTTGCTACAAGAGGAGATATCACAAAGTATGCGCTTTTGTTGTTTCCATTCGTTTCAATGCATTTTGGTCTAAAATGAGCATTTGCTCTTTTCTCTTAAACGCAACATGGGAGAAAGACAATTTCACATCACATTTGTGGGTCTTGGTCTTCAACACAATCTGTGAAATTTTGAGCTGTCTGTGTTTGCTACAAGAGGAGTAATCACAAAGTATGCATTATTGTTGTTTACATTGGTTTCAATGCATTTTGGCCTAAAACGAGCATTTACTGTTTTCTCTTAATCGCAACATGGGAGAAAAACCATTTCACATCACATTTGTGGGTCTTGGTCTTCAACACAATCTGTGAAATTTTGAGCTGTCTGTGTTTGCTACAAGAGGATTTATCACAAAGTATGCATTATTGTTGTTTACATTGCTTTCAATGCATTTTGGCCTAAATCGAGCATTTGCTGTTTTCTCTTAAAAGCAACATGGGAAAAAAACCATTTCACATCACATTTGTGGATCTTGGTCTTCAACACAATCTGTGAAATTTTGTGCTGTCTGTGTTTGCTACAAGAGGAGTTATCACAAAGATTGCGCTTTTTGTTGTTTCCATTGCTTTCAATGCATTTTGGCCTAAAACGAGCATTTGCTGTTTTCTCCTAAACACAACATGGGAGAAAAACCATTTCACAACATGTTTGTGGGTCTTGGTCTTCAACACATCCAGTGAAATTTTGAGCTGTCTGTGTTTGCTACAAGAGGAGATATCACAAAGTATGCGCTTTTGTTGTTTCCATTGGTTTCAACGCATTTTGGCCTAAAATGAGCATTTGCTGTTTTCTCTTAAACGCAACATGGGAGAAAAACCATTTCACATCAAATTTGTGGATCTTGGTCTTCAACACAATTTGTGAAATTTTGTGTTGTCTGTGTTTGCTACAAGAGGAGATATCACAAAGATTGCACTTTTTGTTGTTTCCATTTTTTTCAATGCATTTTGGCCTAAAATGAGCATTTGCTGTTTTCTGTTAAACACAAAATGGGAGAAAAACCATTTCACATAACGTTTGTGGGTCTTGGTCTTCAACACAATCTGTGAAATTTTGTGCTGTCTGTGTTTGCTACAAGAGGAGTTATCACAAAGGTTGCGCTTTTTGTTGTTTCCATTGGTTTCAATGCATTTTGGCCTAAAATGAGCATTTGCTGTTTTCTGTTAAACACAACATGGGAGAAAAACCATTTCACATAACGTTTGTGGGTCTTGGTCTTCAACACAATCTGTGAAATTTTGAGATGTCTGTGTTTGCTACAAGAGGAGATATCATAAAGTATTCGCTTTTGTTGTTTCCATTGCTTTCAATGCATTTTGGCCTAAAACGAGCATTTGCTGTTTTCTACTAAACACAACATGGGAGAAAAACCATTTCACAACATGTTTGTGGGTCTTGGTCTTCAACCCATCCTGTGAAATTTTGAGCTGTCTGTGTTTTCTACAAGAGGAGATATCACAAAGTATGCGCTTTTGTTGTTTCCATTGGTTTCAATGCATTTTGGCCTAAAATTTGCATTTGCTGTTTTCTCTTAAACGCAACATGGGAGAAAAACCATTTCACATCACATTTGTGGATCTTGGTCTTCAACACAATTTGTGAAATTTTGTATTGTCTGTGTTTGCTACAAGAGGAGATATCACAAAGATTGCGCTTTTTGTTGTTTCCATTGGTTTCAATGCATTTTGACCTAAAATGAGCATTTGCTGTTTTCTGTTAAACACAACATGGGAGAAAAACCATTTCACATAACGTTTGTGGGTCTTGGTCTTCAACACAATCTGTGAAATTTTGAGATGTCTGTGTTTGCTACAAGAGGAGATATCACAAAGTATGCGCTTTTGTTGTTTCCATTGGTTTCAATGCATTTTGGACTAAAACGAGCATTTGCTGTTTTCCCTTAAATGCAACATGGGAGAAAAACCATTTCACATTACATTTGTGGGTCTTCATCTTCAACACAATCTGTGAAATTAAGAGCTGTCTGTGTTTGCTACAAGAGGAGATATCACAAAGTATGCGCTTTTGTTGTTTCCATTCGTTTCAATGCATTTTGGTCTAAAATGAGCATTTGCTCTTTTCTCTTAAACGCAACATGGGAGAAAGACAATTTCACATCACATTTGTGGGTCTTGGTCTTCAACACAATCTGTGAAATTTTGAGCTGTCTGTGTTTGCTACAAGAGGAGTTATCACAAAGTATGCATTATTGTTGTTTACATTGGTTTCAATGCATTTTGGCCTAAAACGAGCATTTACTGTTTTCTCTTAAACGCAACATGGGAGAAAAACCATTTCACATCACATTTGTGAGTCTTGGTCTTCAACACAATCTGTGAAATTTTGAGCTGTCTGTGTTTGCTACAAGAGGAGTTATCACAAAGTATGCATTATTGTTGTTTACATTGCTTTCAATGCATTTTGGCCTAAATCGAGCATTTGCTGTTTTCTCTTAAAAGCAACATGGGAAAAAAACCATTTCACATCACATTTGTGGATCTTGGTCTTCAACACAATCTGTGAAATTTTGTGCTGTCTGTGTTTGCTACAAGAGGAGTTATCACAAAGATTGCGCTTTTTGTTGTTTCCATTGCTTTCAATGCATTTTGGCCTAAAACGAGCATTTGCTGTTTTCTCCTAAACACAACATGGGAGAAAAACCATTTCACAACACGTTTGTGGGTCTTGGTCTTCAACACATCCAGTGAAATTTTGAGCTGTCTGTGTTTGCTACAAGAGGAGATATCACAAAGTATGCGCTTTTGTTGTTTCCATTGGTTTCAACGCATTTTGGCCTAAAATGAGCATTTGCTGTTTTCTCTTAAACGCAACATGGGAGATAAACCATTTCACATCACATTTGTGGATCTTGGTCTTCAACACAATTTGTGAAATTTTGTGTTGTCTGTGTTTGCTACAAGAGGAGTTATCACAAAGATTGCGCTTTTTGTTGTTTCCATTGGTTTCAATGCATTTTGGCCTAAAATGAGCATTTGCTGTTTTCTGTTAAACACAACGTGGGAGAAAAACCATTTCACATAACGTTTGTGGGTCTTGGTCTTCAACACAATCTGTGAAATTTTGAGATGTCTGTGTTTGCTACAAGAGGAGATATCATAAAGTATTCGCTTTTGTTGTTTCCATTGCTTTCAATGCATTTTGGCCTAAAACGAGCATTTGCTGTTTTCTCCTAAACACAACATGGGAGAAAAACCATTTCACAACACGTTTGTGGGTCTTGGTCTTCAACACATCCAGTGAAATTTTGAGCTGTCTGTGTTTGCTACAAGAGGAGATATCACAAAGTATGCGCTTTTGTTGTTTCCATTGGTTTCAACGCATTTTGGCCTAAAATGAGCATTTGCTGTTTTCTCTTAAATGCAACATGGGAGAAAAACCATTTCACATCACATTTGTGGATCTTGGTCTTCAACACAATTTGTGAAATTTTGTGTTGTCTGTGTTTGCTACAAGAGGAGATATCACAAAGATTGCGCTTTTTGTTGTTTCCATTTTTTTCAATGCATTTTGGCATAAAATGAGCATTTGCTGTTTTCTGTTAAACACAAAATGGGAGAAAAAATATTTCACATAACGTTTGTGGGTCTTGGTCTTCAACACAATCTGTTAAATTTTGAGCTGTCTGTGTTTGCTACAAGAGGAGATTTCACAAAGTATGCGCTTTTGTTGTTTACATTCGTTTCAATGCATTTTGACTTAAAACGAGCTTTTGCTGTTTTCTCTTAAACGCAACAAGGGAGAAAAACCATTTCACTTCACTTTTGTGGGTCTTGATCTTCAACACATCCCGTGAAATTTTGAGCTGTCTGTGTTTGCTACAAGAGGAGATATCACAAAGTATTCACTTTTGTTGTTTCCATTGCTTTCAATGCATTTTGGCCTAAAACGAGCATTTGCTGTTTTCTCTTAAATGCAACATGGGAGAAAAACCATTTCACAACACGTTTGTGGGTCTTGGTCTTCAACACATCCTGTGAAATTTTGAACTGTCTGTGTTTGCTACAAGAGGAGATATCACAAAGTATGCTCTTTTGTTGTTTCCATTGGTTTCAATGCATTTTTGCCTAAAATGAGCATTTGCTGTTTTCTCTTAAACGCAACATGGGAGAAAAACCATTTCACATCACATTTGTGGATCTTGGTCTTCAACACAATTTGTGAAATTTTGTGTTGTCTTTGATTGCTACAAGAGGAGATATCACAAAGAGTGCTCTTTTTGTTGTTTCCATTCGTTTCAATGCATTTTGGTCTAAAATGAGCATTTGCTCTTTTCTCTTAAACGCAACATGGGAGAAAGACAATTTCACATCACATTTGTGGGTCTTGGTCTTCAACACAATCTGTGAAATTTTGAGCTGTCTGTGTTTGCTACAAGAGGAGTTATCACAAAGTATGCATTATTGTTGTTTACATTGCTTTCAATGCATTTTGGACTAAAATGAGCATTTGCTGTTTTCTCTTAAACGCAACATGGGAGAAAAACCATTTCACATCACATTTGTGGGTCTTGGTCTTCAACACAATCTGTGAAATTTTGTGCTGTCTGTGTTTGCTACAAGAGGGGTTATCACAAAGATTGCACTTTTTGTTGTTTCCATTGGTTTCAATGCATTTTGGCCTAAAATGAGCATTTGCTGTTTTCTCTTAAATGCAACATGGGAGAAAAACCATTTCACATCACATTTGTGGGTCTTGGTCTTCAACACAATCTGTGAAATTTTGAGCTGTCTGTGTTTGCTACAAGAGGAGATTTCACAAAGTATACGCTTTTGTTTCCATTGGTTTCAATGCATTTTGGTCTAAAACGAGCATTTGCTCTTTTCTCTTAAACTCAACATGGGAGAAAAACCATTTCACATCACATTTGTGGGTCTTGGTCTTCAACACAATCTGTGAAATGTTGTGCTCTCTTTGTTTGCTGCAAGAGGAGATATCACAAATATTGCGCTTTTGTTGTTTCCATTGTTTCAATGCATTTTGACCTAAAACGAGCATTTGCTGTTTTCTCTTAAACGCAACAAGGGAGAAAAACCATTTCACATCACTTTTGTGGGTCTTGATCTTCAACACATCCCGTGAAATTTTGAGCTGTCTGTGTTTGCTACAAGAGGAGATATCACAAAGTATTTGCTTTTGTTGTTTCCATTGCTTTCAATGCATTTTGGCCTAAAACGAGCATTTGCTGTTTTCTCTTAAATGCAACATGGGAGAAAAACCATTTCACAACATGTTTGTGGGTCTTGGTCTTCAACCCATCCTGTGAAATTTTGAGCTGTCTGTGTTTTCTACAAGAGGAGATATCACAAAGTATGCGCTTTTGTTGTTTCCATTGGTTTCAATGCATTTTGGCCTAAAATTTGCATTTGCTGTTTTCTCTTAAACGCAACATGGGAGAAAAACCATTTCACATCACATTTGTGGATCTTGGTCTTCAACACAATTTGTGAAATTTTGTATTGTCTGTGTTTGCTACAAGAGGAGATATCACAAAGATTGCGCTTTTTGTTGTTTCCATTGGTTTCAATGCATTTTGACCTAAAATGAGCATTTGCTGTTTTCTGTTAAACACAACATGGGAGAAAAACCATTTCACATAACGTTTGTGGGTCTTGGTCTTCAACACAATTTGTGAAATTTTGAGATGTCTGTGTTTGCTACAAGAGGAGATATCACAAAGTATGCGCTTTTGTTGTTTCCATTGGTTTCAATGCATTTTGGACTAAAATGAGCATTTGCTGTTTTCCCTTAAATACAACATGGGAGAAAATCCATTTCACATTACATTTGTGGGTCTTCATCTTCAACACAATCTGTGAAATTAAGAGCTGTCTGTGTTTGCTACAAGAGGAGATATCACAAAGTATGCGCTTTTGTTGTTTCCATTCGTTTCAATGCATTTTGGTCTAAAATGAGCATTTGCTCTTTTCTCTTAAACGCAACATGGGAGAAAGACAATTTCACATCACATTTGTGGGTCTTGGTCTTCAACACAATCTGTGAAATTTTGAGCTGTCTGTGTTTGCTACAAGAGGAGTAATCACAAAGTATGCATTATTGTTGTTTACATTGGTTTCAATGCATTTTGGCCTAAAACGAGCATTTACTGTTTTCTCTTAATCGCAACATGGGAGAAAAACCATTTCACATCACATTTGTGGGTCTTGGTCTTCAACACAATCTGTGAAATTTTGAGCTGTCTGTGTTTGCTACAAGAGGAGTTATCACAAAGTATGCATTATTGTTGTTTACATTGCTTTCAATGCATTTTGGCCTAAATCGAGCATTTGCTGTTTTCTCTTAAAAGCAACATGGGAAAAAAACCATTTCACATCACATTTGTGGATCTTGGTCTTCAACACAATCTGTGAAATTTTGTGCTGTCTGTGTTTGCTACAAGAGGAGTTATCACAAAGATTGCGCTTTTTGTTGTTTCCATTGCTTTCAATGCATTTTGGCCTAAAACGAGCATTTGCTGTTTTCTCCTAAACACAACATGGGAGAAAAACCATTTCACAACATGTTTGTGGGTCTTGGTCTTCAACACATCCAGTGAAATTTTGAGCTGTCTATGTTTGCTACAAGAGGAGATATCACAAAGTATGCGCTTTTGTTGTTTCCATTGGTTTCAACGCATTTTAGCCTAAAATGAGCATTTGCTGTTTTCTCTTAAACGCAACATGGGAGAAAAACCATTTCACATCACATTTGTGGATCTTGGTCTTCAACACAATTTGTGAAATTTTGTGTTGTCTGTGTTTGCTACAAGAGGAGATATCACAAAGATTGCACTTTTTGTTGTTTCCATTTTTTTCAATGCATTTTGGCCTAAAATGAGCATTTGCTGTTTTCTGTTAAACACAAAATGGGAGAAAAACCATTTCACATAACGTTTGTGGGTCTTGGTCTTCAACACAATCTGTGAAATTTTGTGCTGTCTGTGTTTGCTACAAGAGGAGTTATCACAAAGGTTGCGCTTTTTGTTGTTTCCATTGGTTTCAATGCATTTTGGCCTAAAATGAGCATTTGCTGTTTTCTGTTAAACACAACATGGGAGAAAAACCATTTCACATAACGTTTGTGGGTCTTGGTCTTCAACACAATCTGTGAAATTTTGAGATGTCTGTGTTTGCTACAAGAGGAGATATCATAAAGTATTCGCTTTTGTTGTTTCCATTGCTTTCAATGCATTTTGGCCTAAAACGAGCATTTGCTGTTTTCTCCTAAACACAACATGGGAGAAAAACCATTTCACAACATGTTTGTGGGTCTTGGTCTTCAACCCATCCTGTGAAATTTTGAGCTGTCTGTGTTTTCTACAAGAGGAGATATCACAAAGTATGCGCTTTTGTTGTTTCCATTGGTTTCAATGCATTTTGGCCTAAAATTTGCATTTGCTGTTTTCTCTTAAACGCAACATGGGAGAAAAACCATTTCACATCACATTTGTGGATCTTGGTCTTCAACACAATTTGTGAAATTTTGTATTGTCTGTGTTTGCTACAAGAGGAGATATCACAAAGATTGCGCTTTTTGTTGTTTCCATTGGTTTCAATGCATTTTGACCTAAAATGAGCATTTGCTGTTTTCTGTTAAACACAACATGGGAGAAAAACCATTTCACATAAAGTTTGTGGGTCTTGGTCTTCAACACAATCTGTGAAATTTTGAGATGTCTGTGTTTGCTACAAGAGGAGATATCACAAAGTATGCGCTTTTGTTGTTTCCATTGGTTTCAATGCATTTTGGACTAAAACGAGCATTTGCTGTTTTCCCTTAAATGCAACATGGGAGAAAAACCATTTCACATTACATTTGTGGGTCTTCATCTTCAACACAATCTGTGAAATTAAGAGCTGTCTGTGTTTGCTACAAGAGGAGATATCACAAAGTATGCGCTTTTGTTGTTTCCATTCGTTTCAATGCATTTTGGTCTAAAATGAGCATTTGCTCTTTTCTCTTAAACGCAACATGGGAGAAAGACAATTTCACATCACATTTGTGGGTCTTGGTCTTCAACACAATCTGTGAAATTTTGAGCTGTCTGTGTTTGCTACAAGAGGAGTTATCACAAAGTATGCATTATTGTTGTTTACATTGGTTTCAATGCATTTTGGCCTAAAACGAGCATTTACTGTTTTCTCTTAAACGCAACATGGGAGAAAAACCATTTCACATCACATTTGTGGGTCTTGGTCTTCAACACAATCTGTGAAATTTTGAGCTGTCTGTGTTTGCTACAAGAGGAGTTATCACAAAGTATGCATTATTGTTGTTTACATTGCTTTCAATGCATTTTGGCCTAAATCGAGCACTTGCTGTTTTCTCTTAAAAGCAACATGGGAAAAAAACCATTTCACATCACATTTGTGGATCTTGGTCTTCAACACAATCTGTGAAATTTTGTGCTGTCTGTGTTTGCTACAAGAGGAGTTATCACAAAGATTGCGCTTTTTGTTGTTTCCATTGCTTTCAATGCATTTTGGCCTAAAACGAGCATTTGCTGTTTTCTCCTAAACACAACATGGGAGAAAAACCATTTCACAACACGTTTGTGGGTCTTGGTCTTCAACACATCCAGTGAAATTTTGAGCTGTCTGTGTTTGCTACAAGAGGAGATATCACAAAGTATGCGCTTTTGTTGTTTCCATTGGTTTCAACGCATTTTGGCCTAAAATGAGCATTTGCTGTTTTCTCTTAAACGCAACATGGGAGATAAACCATTTCACATCACATTTGTGGATCTTGGTCTTCAACACAATTTGTGAAATTTTGTGTTGTCTGTGTTTGCTACAATTGGAGTTATCACAAAGATTGCGCTTTTTGTTGTTTCCATTGGTTTCAATGCATTTTGGCCTAAAATGAGCATTTGCTGTTTTCTGTTAAACACAACGTGGGAGAAAAACCATTTCACATAACGTTTGTGGGTCTTGGTCTTCAACACAATCTGTGAAATTTTGAGATGTCTGTGTTTGCTACAAGAGGAGATATCATAAAGTATTCGCTTTTGTTGTTTCCATTGCTTTCAATGCATTTTGGCCTAAAACGAGCATTTGCTGTTTTCTCCTAAACACAACATGGGAGAAAAACCATTTCACAACACGTTTGTGGGTCTTGGTCTTCAACACATCCAGTGAAATTTTGAGCTGTCTGTGTTTGCTACAAGAGGAGATATCACAAAGTATGCGCTTTTGTTGTTTCCATTGGTTTCAACGCATTTTGGCCTAAAATGAGCATTTGCTGTTTTCTCTTAAACGCAACATGGGAGAAAAACCATTTCACATCACATTTGTGGATCTTGGTCTTCAACACAATTTGTGAAATTTTGTGTTGTCTGTGTTTGCTACAAGAGGAGATATCACAAAGATTGCGCTTTTTGTTGTTTCCATTTTTTTCAATGCATTTTGGCATAAAATGAGCATTTGCTGTTTTCTGTTAAACACAAAATGGGAGAAAAAATATTTCACATAACGTTTGTGGGTCTTGGTCTTCAACACAATCTGTTAAATTTTGAGCTGTCTGTGTTTGCTACAAGAGGAGATTTCACAAAGTATGCGCTTTTGTTGTTTACATTCGTTTCAATGCATTTTGACTTAAAACGAGCTTTTGCTGTTTTCTCTTAAACGCAACAAGGGAGAAAAACCATTTCACTTCACTTTTGTGGGTCTTGATCTTCAACACATCCCGTGAAATTTTGAGCTGTCTGTGTTTGCTACAAGAGGAGATATCACAAAGTATGCTCTTTTCTTGTTTCCATTGGTTTCAATGCATTTTTGCCTAAAATGAGCATTTGCTGTTTTCTCTTAAACGCAACATGGGAGAAAAACCATTTCACATCACATTTGTGGATCTTGGTCTTCAACACAATTTGTGAAATTTTGTGTTGTCTTTGATTGCTACAAGAGGAGATATCACAAAGAGTGCTCTTTTTGTTGTTTCCATTCGTTTCAATGCATTTTGGTCTAAAATGAGCATTTGCTCTTTTCTCTTAAACGCAACATGGGAGAAAGACAATTTCACATCACATTTGTGGGTCTTGGTCTTCAACACAATCTGTGAAATTTTGAGCTGTCTGTGTTTGCTACAAGAGGAGTTATCACAAAGTATGCATTATTGTTGTTTACATTGCTTTCAATGCATTTTGGACTAAAATGAGCATTTGCTGATTTCTCTTAAACGCAACATGGGAGAAAAACCATTTCACATCACATTTGTGGGTCTTGGTCTTCAACACAATCTGTGAAATTTTGTGCTGTCTGTGTTTGCTACAAGAGGGGTTATCACAAAGATTGCACTTTTTGTTGTTTCCATTGGTTTCAATGCATTTTGGCCTAAAATGAGCATTTGCTGTTTTCTCTTAAATGCAACATGGGAGAAAAACCATTTCACATCACATTTGTGGGTCTTGGTCTTCAACACAATCTGTGAAATTTTGAGCTGTCTGTGTTTGCTACAAGAGGAGATTTCACAAAGTATACGCTTTTGTTTCCATTGGTTTCAATGCATTTTGGTCTAAAACGAGCATTTGCTCTTTTCTCTTAAACGCAACATGGGAGAAAAACCATTTCACATCACATTTGTGGGTCTTGGTCTTCAACACAATCTGTGAAATGTTGTGCTCTCTTTGTTTGCTGCAAGAGGAGATATCACAAATATTGCGCTTTTGTTGTTTCCATTCGTTTCAATGCATTTTGACCTAAAACGAGCATTTGCTGTTTTCTCTTAAACGCAACAAGGGAGAAAAACCATTTCACATCACTTTTGTGGGTCTTGATCTTCAACACATCCCGTGAAATTTTGAGCTGTCTGTGTTTGCTACAAGAGGAGATATCACAAAGTATTTGCTTTTGTTGTTTCCATTGCTTTCAATGCATTTTGGCCTAAAACGAGCATTTGCTGTTTTCTCTTAAATGCAACATGGGAGAAAAACCATTTCACAACATGTTTGTGGGTCTTGGTCTTCAACCCATCCTGTGAAATTTTGAGCTGTCTGTGTTTTCTACAAGAGGAGATATCACAAAGTATGCGCTTTTGTTGTTTCCATTGGTTTCAATGCATTTTGGCCTAAAATTTGCATTTGCTGTTTTCTCTTAAACGCAACATGGGAGAAAAACCATTTCACATCACATTTGTGGATCTTGGTCTTCAACACAATTTGTGAAATTTTGTATTGTCTGTGTTTGCTACAAGAGGAGATATCACAAAGATTGCGCTTTTTGTTGTTTCCATTGGTTTCAATGCATTTAGACCTAAAATGAGCATTTGCTGTTTTCTGTTAAACACAACATGGGAGAAAAACCATTTCACATAACGTTTGTGGGTCTTGGTCTTCAACACAATTTGTGAAATTTTGAGATGTCTGTGTTTGCTACAAGAGGAGATATCACAAAGTATGCGCTTTTGTTGTTTCCATTGGTTTCAATGCATTTTGGACTAAAATGAGCATTTGCTGTTTTCCCTTAAATGCAACATGGGAGAAAATCCATTTCACATTACATTTGTGGGTCTTCATCTTCAACACAATCTGTGAAATTAAGAGCTGTCTGTGTTTGCTACAAGAGGAGATATCACAAAGTATGCGCTTTTGTTGTTTCCATTCGTTTCAATGCATTTTGGTCTAAAATGAGCATTTGCTCTTTTCTCTTAAACGCAACATGGGAGAAAGACAATTTCACATCACATTTGTGGGTCTTGGTCTTCAACACAATCTGTGAAATTTTGAGCTGTCTGTGTTTGCTACAAGAGGAGTAATCACAAAGTATGCATTATTGTTGTTTACATTGGTTTCAATGCATTTTGGCCTAAAACGAGCATTTACTGTTTTCTCTTAATCGCAACATGGGAGAAAAACCATTTCACATCACATTTGTGGGTCTTGGTCTTCAACACAATCTGTGAAATTTTGTGCTGTCTGTGTTTGCTACAAGAGGAGTTATCACAAAGATTGCGCTTTTTGTTGTTTCCATTGCTTTCAATGCATTTTGGCCTAAAACGAGCATTTGCTGTTTTCTCCTAAACACAACATGGGAGAAAAACCATTTCACAACACGTTTGTGGGTCTTGGTCTTCAACACATCCAGTGAAATTTTGAGCTGTCTGTGTTTGCTACAAGAGGAGATATCACAAAGTATGCGCTTTTGTTGTTTCCATTGGTTTCAACGCATTTTGGCCTAAAATGAGCATTTGCTGTTTTCTCTTAAACGCAACATGGGAGATAAACCATTTCACATCACATTTGTGGATCTTGGTCTTCAACACAATTTGTGAAATTTTGTGTTGTCTGTGTTTGCTACAATTGGAGTTATCACAAAGATTGCGCTTTTTGTTGTTTCCATTGGTTTCAATGCATTTTGGCCTAAAATGAGCATTTGCTGTTTTCTGTTAAACACAACGTGGGAGAAAAATCAATTCACATAACGTTTGTGGGTCTTGGTCTTCAACACAATCTGTGAAATTTTGAGATGTCTGTGTTTGCTACAAGAGGAGATATCATAAAGTATTCGCTTTTGTTGTTTCCATTGCTTTCAATGCATTTTGGCCTAAAACGAGCATTTGCTGTTTTCTCCTAAACACAACATGGGAGAAAAACCATTTCACAACACGTTTGTGGGTCTTGGTCTTCAACACATCCAGTGAAATTTTGAGCTGTCTGTGTTTGCTACAAGAGGAGATATCACAAAGTATGCGCTTTTGTTGTTTCCATTGGTTTCAACGCATTTTGGCCTAAAATGAGCATTTGCTGTTTTCTCTTAAACGCAACATGGGAGAAAAACCATTTCACATCACATTTGTGGATCTTGGTCTTCAACACAATTTGTGAAATTTTGTGTTGTCTGTGTTTGCTACAAGAGGAGATATCACAAAGATTGCGCTTTTTGTTGTTTCCATTTTTTTCAATGCATTTTGGCATAAAATGAGCATTTGCTGTTTTCTGTTAAACACAAAATGGGAGAAAAAATATTTCACATAACGTTTGTGGGTCTTGGTCTTCAACACAATCTGTTAAATTTTGAGCTGTCTGTGTTTGCTACAAGAGGAGATTTCACAAAGTATGCGCTTTTGTTGTTTACATTCGTTTCAATGCATTTTGACTTAAAACGAGCTTTTGCTGTTTTCTCTTAAACGCAACAAGGGAGAAAAACCATTTCACTTCACTTTTGTGGGTCTTGATCTTCAACACATCCCGTGAAATTTTGAGCTGTCTGTGTTTGCTACAAGAGGAGATATCACAAAGTATTCACTTTTGTTGTTTCCATTGCTTTCAATGCATTTTGGCCTAAAACGAGCATTTGCTGTTTTCTCTTAAACGCAACATGGGAGAAAAACCATTTCACATCACATTTGTGGATCTTGGTCTTCAACACAATTTGTGAAATTTTGTGTTGTCTTTGATTGCTACAAGAGGAGATATCACAAAGAGTGCTCTTTTTGTTGTTTCCATTCGTTTCAATGCATTTTGGTCTAAAATGAGCATTTGCTCTTTTCTCTTAAACGCAACATGGGAGAAAGACAATTTCACATCACATTTGTGGGTCTTGGTCTTCAACACAATCTGTGAAATTTTGAGCTGTCTGTGTTTGCTACAAGAGGAGTTATCACAAAGTATGCATTATTGTTGTTTACATTGCTTTCAATGCATTTTGGACTAAAATGAGCATTTGCTGTTTTCTCTTAAACGCAACATGGGAGAAAAACCATTTCACATCACATTTGTGGGTCTTGGTCTTCAACACAATCTGTGAAATTTTGTGCTGTCTGTGTTTGCTACAAGAGGGGTTATCACAAAGATTGCACTTTTTGTTGTTTCCATTGGTTTCAATGCATTTTGGCCTAAAATGAGCATTTGCTGTTTTCTCTTAAATGCAACATGGGAGAAAAACCATTTCACATCACATTTGTGGGTCTTGGTCTTCAACACAATCTGTGAAATTTTGAGCTGTCTGTGTTTGCTACAAGAGGAGATTTCACAAAGTATACGCTTTTGTTTCCATTGGTTTCAATGCATTTTGGTCTAAAACGAGCATTTGCTCTTTTCTCTTAAACGCAACATGGGAGAAAAACCATTTCACATCACATTTGTGGGTCTTGGTCTTCAACACAATCTGTGAAATGTTGTGCTCTCTTTGTTTGCTGCAAGAGGAGATATCACAAATATTGCGCTTTTGTTGTTTCCATTCGTTTCAATGCATTTTGACCTAAAACGAGCATTTGCTGTTTTCTCTTAAACGCAACAAGGGAGAAAAACCATTTCACATCACTTTTGTGGGTCTTGATCTTCAACACATCCCGTGAAATTTTGAGCTGTCTGTGTTTGCTACAAGAGGAGATATCACAAAGTATTTGCTTTTGTTGTTTCCATTGCTTTCAATGCATTTTGGCCTAAAACGAGCATTTGCTGTTTTCTCTTAAATGCAACATGGGAGAAAAACCATTTCACAACATGTTTGTGGGTCTTGGTCTTCAACCCATCCTGTGAAATTTTGAGCTGTCTGTGTTTTCTACAAGAGGAGATATCACAAAGTATGCGCTTTTGTTGTTTCCATTGGTTTCAATGCATTTTGGCCTAAAATTTGCATTTGCTGTTTTCTCTTAAACGCAACATGGGAGAAAAACCATTTCACATCACATTTGTGGATCTTGGTCTTCAACACAATTTGTGAAATTTTGTATTGTCTGTGTTTGCTACAAGAGGAGATATCACAAAGATTGCGCTTTTTGTTGTTTCCATTGGTTTCAATGCATTTAGACCTAAAATGAGCATTTGCTGTTTTCTGTTAAACACAACATGGGAGAAAAACCATTTCACATAACGTTTGTGGGTCTTGGTCTTCAACACAATTTGTGAAATTTTGAGATGTCTGTGTTTGCTACAAGAGGAGATATCACAAAGTATGCGCTTTTGTTGTTTCCATTGGTTTCAATGCATTTTGGACTAAAATGAGCATTTGCTGTTTTCCCTTAAATGCAACATGGGAGAAAATCCATTTCACATTACATTTGTGGGTCTTCATCTTCAACACAATCTGTGAAATTAAGAGCTGTCTGTGTTTGCTACAAGAGGAGATATCACAAAGTATGCGCTTTTGTTGTTTCCATTCGTTTCAATGCATTTTGGTCTAAAATGAGCATTTGCTCTTTTCTCTTAAACGCAACATGGGAGAAAGACAATTTCACATCACATTTGTGGGTCTTGGTCTTCAACACAATCTGTGAAATTTTGAGCTGTCTGTGTTTGCTACAAGAGGAGTAATCACAAAGTATGCATTATTGTTGTTTACATTGGTTTCAATGCATTTTGGCCTAAAACGAGCATTTACTGTTTTCTCTTAATCGCAACATAGGAGAAAAACCATTTCACATCACATTTGTGGGTCTTGGTCTTCAACACAATCTGTGAAATTTTGAGCTGTCTGTGTTTGCTACAAGAGGAGTTATCACAAAGTATGCATTATTGTTGTTTACATTGCTTTCAATGCATTTTGGCCTAAATCGAGCATTTGCTGTTTTCTCTTAAAAGCAACATGGGAAAAAAACCATTTCACATCACATTTGTGGATCTTGGTCTTCAACACAATCTGTGAAATTTTGTGCTGTCTGTGTTTGCTACAAGAGGAGTTATCACAAAGATTGCGCTTTTTGTTGTTTCCATTGCTTTCAATGCATTTTGGCCTAAAACGAGCATTTGCTGTTTTCTCCTAAACACAACATGGGAGAAAAACCATTTCACAACCTGTTTGTGGGTCTTGGTCTTCAACACATCCAGTGAAATTTTGAGCTGTCTATGTTTGCTACAAGAGGAGATATCACAAAGTATGCGCTTTTGTTGTTTCCATTGGTTTCAACGCATTTTGGCCTAAAATGAGCATTTGCTGTTTTCTCTTAAACGCAACATGGGAGAAAAACCATTTCACATCACATTTGTGGATCTTGGTCTTCAACACAATTTGTGAAATTTTGTGTTGTCTGTGTTTGCTACAAGAGGAGATATCACAAAGATTGCACTTTTTGTTGTTTCCATTTTTTTCAATGCATTTTGGCCTAAAATGAGCATTTGCTGTTTTCTGTTAAACACAAAATGGGAGAAAAACCATTTCACATAACGTTTGTGGGTCTTGGTCTTCAACACAATCTGTGAAATTTTGAGATGTCTGTGTTTGCTACAAGAGGAGATATCATAAAGTATTCGCTTTTGTTGTTTCCATTGCTTTCAATGCATTTTGGCCTAAAACGAGCATTTGCTGTTTTCTCCTAAACACAACATGGGAGAAAAACCATTTCACAACATGTTTGTGGGTCTTGGTCTTCAACCCATCCTGTGAAATTTTGAGCTGTCTGTGTTTTCTACAAGAGGAGATATCACAAAGTATGCGCTTTTGTTGTTTCCATTGGTTTCAATGCATTTTGGCCTAAAATTTGCATTTGCTGTTTTCTCTTAAACGCAACATGGGAGAAAAACCATTTCACATCACATTTGTGGATCTTGGTCTTCAACACAATTTGTGAAATTTTGTATTGTCTGTGTTTGCTACAAGAGGAGATATCACAAAGATTGCGCTTTTTGTTGTTTCCATTGGTTTCAATGCATTTTGACCTAAAATGAGCATTTGCTGTTTTCTGTTAAACACAACATGGGAGAAAAACCATTTCACATAAAGTTTGTGGGTCTTGGTCTTCAACACAATCTGTGAAATTTTGAGCTGTCTGTGTTTGCTACAAGAGGAGTTATCACAAAGTATGCATTATTGTTGTTTACATTGGTTTCAATGCATTTTGGCCTAAAACGAGCATTTACTGTTTTCTCTTAAACGCAACATGGGAGAAAAACCATTTCACATCACATTTGTGAGTCTTGGTCTTCAACACAATCTGTGAAATTAAGAGCTGTCTGTGTTTGCTACAAGAGGAGATATCACAAAGTATGCGCTTTTGTTGTTTCCATTCGTTTCAATGCATTTTGGTCTAAAATGAGCATTTGCTCTTTTCTCTTAAACGCAACATGGGAGAAAGACAATTTCACATCACATTTGTGGGTCTTGGTCTTCAACACAATCTGTGAAATTTTGAGCTGTCTGTGTTTGCTACAAGAGGAGTTATCACAAAGTATGCATTATTGTTGTTTACATTGGTTTCAATGCATTTTGGCCTAAAACGAGCATTTACTGTTTTCTCTTAAACGCAACATGGGAGAAAAACCATTTCACATCACATTTGTGAGTCTTGGTCTTCAACACAATCTGTGAAATTTTGAGCTGTCTGTGTTTGCTACAAGAGGAGTTATCACAAAGTATGCATTATTGTTGTTTACATTGCTTTCAATGCATTTTGGACTAAATCGAGCATTTGCTGTTTTCTCTTAAAAGCAACATGGGAAAAAAACCATTTCACATCACATTTGTGGATCTTGGTCTTCAACACAATCTGTGAAATTTTGTGCTGTCTGTGTTTGCTACAAGAGGAGTTATCACAAAGATTGCGCTTTTTGTTGTTTCCATTGCTTTCAATGCATTTTGGCCTAAAACGAGCATTTGCTGTTTTCTCCTAAACACAACATGGGAGAAAAACCATTTCACAACACGTTTGTGGGTCTTGGTCTTCAACACATCCAGTGAAATTTTGAGCTGTCTGTGTTTGCTACAAGAGGAGATATCACAAAGTATGCGCTTTTGTTGTTTCCATTGGTTTCAACGCATTTTGGCCTAAAATGAGCATTTGCTGTTTTCTCTTAAACGCAACATGGGAGATAAACCATTTCACATCACATTTGTGGATCTTGGTCTTCAACACAATTTGTGAAATTTTGTGTTGTCTGTGTTTGCTACAAGAGGAGTTATCACAAAGATTGCGCTTTTTGTTGTTTCCATTGGTTTCAATGCATTTTGGCCTAAAATGAGCATTTGCTGTTTTCTGTTAAACACAACGTGGGAGAAAAACCATTTCACATAATGTTTGTGGGTCTTGGTCTTCAACACAATCTGTGAAATTTTGAGATGTCTGTGTTTGCTACAAGAGGAGATATCATAAAGTATTCGCTTTTGTTGTTTCCATTGCTTTCAATGCATTTTGGCCTAAAATGAGCATTTGCTGTTTTCTCCTAAACACAACATGGGAGAAAAACCATTTCACAACACGTTTGTGGGTCTTGGTCTTCAACACATCCAGTGAAATTTTGAGCTGTCTGTGTTTGCTACAAGAGGAGATATCGCAAAGTATGCGCTTTTGTTGTTTCCATTGGTTTCAACGCATTTTGGCCTAAAATGAGCATTTGCTGTTTTCTCTTAAATGCAACATTCGAGAAAAACCATTTCACATCACATTTGTGGATCTTGGTCTTCAACACAATTTGTGAAATTTTGTGTTGTCTGTGTTTGCTACAAGAGGAGATATCACAAAGATTGTGCTTTTTGTTGTTTCCATTTTTTTCAATGCATTTTGGCATAAAATGAGCATTTGCTGTTTTCTGTTAAACACAAAATGGGAGAAAAAATATTTCACATAACGTTTGTGGGTCTTGGTCTTCAACACAATCTGTGAAATTTTGAGATGTCTGTGTTTGCTACAAAAGGAGATATAACAAACTATGTGCTTTTGTTGTTTCCATTGGTTTCAATGCATTTTGATATAAAACGAGCATTTGCTGTTTACTCTTCAACGCAACAAGGGAGAAAAACCATTTCACATCACATTTGTGGGTCTTGGTCTTCAACACAATCTGTGAAATTTTGAGCTGTCTGTGTTTGCTACAAGAGGAGATATCACAAGGTATGCGCTTTTGTTTCCATTGGCTTCAATGCATTTTAGTATAAAACGAGCATTTGCTCTTTTCTCTTAAAAGCAACATGGGAGAAAAACCATTTCACATCACATTTGTGGGTCTTGGTCTTCAACACAATCCGTGAAATTTTGTGCTGTCTATGTTTGCTACAAGAGGAGATATCACAAAGATTGCGCTTTTTGTTGTTTCCATTGGTTACAATGCATTTTGGCCTAAAATGAGCATTTGCTGTTTTCTCTTAAAAGCAACATGGGAGAAAAACCATTTCACATCACATTTGTGGGTCTTGGTCTTCAACACAATCTGTGAAATTTTGAGCTGTCTGTGTTTGCTACAAGAGGAGTAATCACAAAGTATGCATTATTGTTGTTTACATTGGTTTCAATGCATTTTGGCCTAAAACGAGCATTTACTGTTTTCTCTTAATCGCAACATGGGAGAAAAACCATTTCACATCACATTTGTGGGTCTTGGTCTTCAACACAATCTGTGAAATTTTGAGCTGTCTGTGTTTGCTACAAGAGGAGTTATCACAAAGTATGCATTATTGTTGTTTACATTGCTTTCAATGCATTTTGGCCTAAATCGAGCATTTGCTGTTTTCTCTTAAAAGCAACATGGGAAAAAAACCATTTCACATCACATTTGTGGATCTTGGTCTTCAACACAATCTGTGAAATTTTGTGCTGTCTGTGTTTGCTACAAGAGGAGTTATCACAAAGATTGCGCTTTTTGTTGTTTCCATTGCTTTCAATGCATTTTGGCCTAAAACGAGCATTTGCTGTTTTCTCCTAAACACAACATGGGAGAAAAACCATTTCACATCACATTTGTGGATCTTGGTCTTCAACACAATTTGTGAAATTTTGTGTTGTCTGTGTTTGCTACAAGAGGAGATATCACAAAGATTGCACTTTTTGTTGTTTCCATTTTTTTCAATGCATTTTGGCCTAAAATGAGCATTTGCTGTTTTCTGTTAAACACAAAATGGGAGAAAAACCATTTCACATAACGTTTGTGGGTCTTGGTCTTCAACACAATCTGTGAAATTTTGTGCTGTCTGTGTTTGCTACAAGAGGAGTTATCACAAAGGTTGCGCTTTTTGTTGTTTCCATTGGTTTCAATGCATTTTGGCCTAAAATGAGCATTTGCTGTTTTCTGTTAAACACAACATGGGAGAAAAACCATTTCACATAACGTTTGTGGGTCTTGGTCTTCAACACAATCTGTGAAATTTTGAGATGTCTGTGTTTGCTACAAGAGGAGATATCATAAAGTATTCGCTTTTGTTGTTTCCATTGCTTTCAATGCATTTTGGCCTAAAACGAGCATTTGCTGTTTTCTCCTAAACACAACATGGGAGAAAAACCATTTCACAACATGTTTGTGGGTCTTGGTCTTCAACCCATCCTGTGAAATTTTGAGCTGTCTGTGTTTTCTACAAGAGGAGATATCACAAAGTATGCGCTTTTGTTGTTTCCATTGGTTTCAATGCATTTTGGCCTAAAATTTGCATTTGCTGTTTTCTCTTAAACGCAACATGGGAGAAAAACCATTTCACATCACATTTGTGGATCTTGGTCTTCAACACAATTTGTGAAATTTTGTATTGTCTGTGTTTGCTACAAGAGGAGATATCACAAAGATTGCGCTTTTTGTTGTTTCCATTGGTTTCAATGCATTTTGACCTAAAATGAGCATTTGCTGTTTTCTGTTAAACACAACATGGGAGAAAAACCATTTCACATAAAGTTTGTGGGTCTTGGTCTTCAACACAATCTGTGAAATTTTGAGATGTCTGTGTTTGCTACAAGAGGAGATATCACAAAGTATGCGCTTTTGTTGTTTCCATTGGTTTCAATGCATTTTGGACTAAAACGAGCATTTGCTGTTTTCCCTTAAATGCAACATGGGAGAAAAACCATTTCACATTACATTTGTGGGTCTTCATCTTCAACACAATCTGTGAAATTAAGAGCTGTCTGTGTTTGCTACAAGAGGAGATATCACAAAGTATGCGCTTTTGTTGTTTCCATTCGTTTCAATGCATTTTGGTCTAAAATGAGCATTTGCTCTTTTCTCTTAAACGCAACATGGGAGAAAGACAATTTCACATCACATTTGTGGGTCTTGGTCTTCAACACAATCTGTGAAATTTTGAGCTGTCTGTGTTTGCTACAAGAGGAGTTATCACAAAGTATGCATTATTGTTGTTTACATTGGTTTCAATGCATTTTGGCCTAAAACGAGCATTTACTGTTTTCTCTTAAACGCAACATGGGAGAAAAACCATTTCACATCACATTTGTGAGTCTTGGTCTTCAACACAATCTGTGAAATTTTGAGCTGTCTGTGTTTGCTACAAGAGGAGTTATCACAAAGTATGCATTATTGTTGTTTACATTGCTTTCAATGCATTTTGGCCTAAATCGAGCATTTGCTGTTTTCTCTTAAAAGCAACATGGGAAAAAAACCATTTCACATCACATTTGTGGATCTTGGTCTTCAACACAATCTGTGAAATTTTGTGCTGTCTGTGTTTGCTACAAGAGGAGTTATCACAAATATTGCGCTTTTTGTTGTTTCCATTGCTTTCAATGCATTTTGGCCTAAAACGAGCATTTGCTGTTTTCTCCTAAACACAACATGGGAGAAAAACCATTTCACAACATGTTTGTGGGTCTTGGTCTTCAACACATCCAGTGAAATTTTGAGCTGTCTGTGTTTGCTACAAGAGGAGATATCACAAAGTATGCGCTTTTGTTGTTTCCATTGGTTTCAACGCATTTTGGCCTAAAATTAGCATTTGCTGTTTTCTCTTAAACGCAACATGGGAGATAAACCATTTCACATCACATTTGTGGATCTTGGTCTTCAACACAATTTGTGAAATTTTGTGTTGTCTGTGTTTGCTACAAGAGGAGTTATCACAAAGATTGCGCTTTTTGTTGTTTCCATTGGTTTCAATGCATTTTGGCCTAAAATGAGCATTTGCTGTTTTCTGTTAAACACAACGTGGGAGAAAAACCATTTCACATAACGTTTGTGGGTCTTGGTCTTCAACACAATCTGTGAAATTTTGAGATGTCTGTGTTTGCTACAAGAGGAGATATCATAAAGTATTCACTTTTGTTGTTTCCATTGCTTTCAATGCATTTTGGCCTAAAACGAGCATTTGCTGTTTTCTCCTAAACACAACATGGGAGAAAAACCATTTCACAACACGTTTGTGGGTCTTGGTCTTCAACACATCCAGTGAAATTTTGAGCTGTCTGTGTTTGCTACAAGAGGAGATATCACAAAGTATGCGCTTTTGTTGATTCCATTGGTTTCAACGCATTTTGGCCTAAAATGAGCATTTGCTGTTTTCTCTTAAACGCAACATGGGAGAAAAACCATTTCACATCACATTTGTGGATCTTGGTCTTCAACACAATTTGTGAAATTTTGTGTTGTCTGTGTTTGCTACAAGAGGAGATATCACAAAGATTGCGCTTTTTGTTGTTTCCATTTTTTTCAATGCATTTTGGCATAAAATGAGCATTTGCTGTTTTCTGTTAAACACAAAATGGGAGAAAAAATATTTCACATAACGTTTGTGGGTCTTGGTCTTCAACACAATCTGTGAAATTTTGAGATGTCTGTGTTTGCTACAAAAGGAGATATAACAAACTATGTGCTTTTGTTGTTTCCATTGGTTTCAATGCATTTTGATATAAAACGAGCATTTGCTGTTTACTCTTAAACGCAACAAGGGAGAAAAACCATTTCACATCACATTTGTGGGTCTTGGTCTTCAACACAATCTGTGAAATTTTGAGCTGTCTGTGTTTGCTACAAGAGGAGTTATCACAAAGTATGCATTATTGTTGTTTACATTGGTTTCAATGCATTTTGGCCTAAAACGAGCATTTGCTATTTTCTCTTAAACGCAACATGGGAGAAAAACCATTTCACATCACATTTGTGGGTCTTGATCTTCAACACAATCTGCGAAATTTTGAGCTGTCTGTGTTTGCTACAAGAGGAGTTATCACAAAGTATGCATTATTGTCCACAAATGTGATGTGAAATGTTTTCTCTCCCATGTTGCTTTTAAGAGAAAACAGCAAATGCTCATTTTAGGCCAAAATGCATTGAAACCAATGGAAACAACAAAAGCGCAATCTTTGTGATATCTCCTCTTGTAGCAAACACAGACAGCACAAAATTTCACAGATTGTGTTGAAGACCAAGACCCACAAATGTGATGTGAAATGGTTTTTCTCCCTTGTTGCGTTTAAGAGAAAACAGCAAATGCTCGTTTTATGTCAAAATGCATTGAAACCAATGGAAACAACAAAAGTGCATAGTTTGTTATATCTCCTCTTGTAGCAAACACAGACATCTCAAAATTTCACAGATTGTGTTGAAGACCAAGACACACAAACGTTATGTGAAATGGTTTTTCTCCCATGTTGTGTTTAACAGAAAACAGCAAATGCTCATTTTAGGCCAAAATGCATTGAAACCAATGGAAACAACAAAAAGCGCAATCTTTGTGATATCTCCTCTTGTAGCAAACACAGACAGCACAAAATGTCACAGATTGTGTTGAAGACCAAGACCCACAAATGTAATGTGAAATGGTTTTTCTCCCATGTTGTGTTTAACAGAAAACAGCAAATGCTCATTTTAGGCCAAAATGCATTGAAACCAATGGAAACAACAAAAAGCGCAATCTTTGTGAAAACTCCTCTTGTAGCAAACACAGACAGCACAAAATTTCACAGATTGTGTTGAAGACCAAGATCCACAAATTTGATGTGAAATGGTTTTTCTCCCATGTTGCATTTAAGAGAAAACAGCAAATGCTCATTTTAGGCCAAAATGCATTGAAACCAATGGAAACAACAAAAGTGCATACTTTGTCATATATCTCCTCTTGTAGCAAACACAGACATCTCAAAATTTCACAGATTGTGTTGAAGACCAAGACCCACAAATGTGATGTGAAATGGTTTTTCTCCCATGTTGCTTTTAAGAGAAAACAGCAAATGCTCATTTTATGCCAAAATTCATTGAAAGCAATGTAAACAACAATAATGCATACTTTGTGATAACTCCTCTTGTAGCAAACACAGACAGCTCAAAATTTCACAGATTGTGTTGAAGACCAAGATCCACAAATGTGATGTGAAATGTTTTTTCTCCCATGTTGCATTTAAGAGAAAACAGCAAATGCTCGTTTTAGTCCAAAATGCATTGAAACCAATGGAAACAACAAAAGAGCATACTTTGTGATATCTCCTCTTGTAGCAAACACAGACAGCTCAAAATTTCACAGATTGTGTTGAAGACCAAGAACCACATATGTGATGTGAAATGGTTTTTCTCCCTTGTTGTGTTTAACAGAAAACAGCAAATGCTCGTTTTATGTCAAAATGCATTGAAACCAATGGAAACAACAAAAGCCATAGTTTGTGATATCTCCTCTTGTAGCAAACACAGACATCTCAAAATTTCACAGATTGTGTTGAAGACCAAGACCCACAAACGTTATGTGAAATGGTTTTTCTCCCATGTTGTGTTTAAGAGAAAACAGCAAATGCTCATTTTAGGCCAAAATGCGTTGAAACCAATGGAAACAACAAAAGCGCATACTTTGTGATATCTCCTCTTGTAGCAAACACAGACAGCTCAAAATTTCACTGGATGTGTTGAAGACCAAGACCCACAAACGTGTTGTGAAATGGTTTTTCTCCCATGTTGCGTTTAAGAGAAAACAGCAAATGCTCGTTTTAGGCCAAAATGCATTGAAAGCAATGGAAACAACAAAAGCGAATACTTTGTGATATCTCCTCTTGTAGCAAACACAGACAGCTCAAAATTTCACGGGATGTGTTGAAGATCAAGACCCACAAAAGTGATGTGAAATGGTTTTTCTCCCTTGTTGCGTTTAAGAGAAAACAGCAAATGCTCGTTTTAGGTCAAAATGCATTGAAACGAATGGAAACAACAAAAACGCATACTTTGTGATATCTCCTCTTGTAGCAAACACAGACAGCACAAAATTTCACAGATTGTGTTGAAGACCAAGATCCACAAATGTGATGTGAAATGGTTTTTTTCCCATGTTGCTTTTAAGAAAAAACAGCAAATGCTCGATTTAGGCCAAAATGCATTGAAAGCAATGTAAACAACAATAATGCATACTTTGTGATAACTCCTCTTGTAGCAAACACAGACAGCTCAAAATTTCACAGATTGTGTTGAAGACCAAGACCCACAAATGTGATATGAAATGGTTTTTCTCCAATGTTGCTTTTAAGAGAAAACAGCAAATGCTCATTTTAGGCCAAAATGCATTGAATCCAATGGAAACAACAAAAGCGCATACTTTGTGATATCTCCTCTTGAAGCAAACACAGACAGCTCAAAATTTCACAGATTGTGTTGAAGACCAAGACCCACAAATGTGATGTGAAACGGTCTTTCTCCCATGTTGCGTTTAAGAGAAAAGAGCAAATGCTCATTTTAGACCAAAATGCATTGAAACGAAAGGAAACAACAAAAGCGCATACTTTGTGATATCTCCTCTTGTAGCAAACACAGACAGCTCTTAATTTCACAGATTGTGTTGAAGACCAAGACCCACAAATGTAATGTGAAATGGTTTTTCTCCCATGTTGCATTTAAGGGAAAACATCAAATGCTCGTTTTAGTCCAAAATGCATTGAAACCAATGGAAACAACAAAAGCGCATACTTTGTGATATCTCCTCTTGTAGCAAACACAGACAGCTCAAAATTTCACAGATTGTGTTGAAGACCAAGACCCACAAATGGGATGTGAAATGGTTTTTCTCCCATGTTGCGTTTAAGAGAAAACAGCAAATGCTCGTTTTAGGCCAAAATGCATTGAAACCAATGTAAACAACAATAATGCATACTTTGTGATATCTCCTCTTGTAGCAAACACAGACATCTCAAAATTTCACAGATTGTGTTGAAGACCAAGACCCACAAACGTTATGTGAAATGGTTTTTCTCCCATGTTGTGTTTAACAGAAAACAGCAAATGCTCATTTTAGGCCAAAATGCATTGAAACCAATGGAAACAACAAGAAGCGCAATCTTTGTGATAACTCCTCTTGTAGCAAACACAGACAGCACAAAATTTCACAGATTGTGTTGAAGACCAAGATCCACAAATGTGATGTGAAATGGTTTTTCTCCCATGTTGCATTTAAGAGAAAACAGCAAATGCTCATTTTAGGCCAAAATGTATTGAAACCAATGGAAACAACAAAAGCACATACTTAGTGATATCTCCTCTTGTAGCAAACACAGACAGCTCAAAATTTCACAGATTGTGTTGAAGACCAAGACCCACAAATGTGATGTGAAATGGTTTTTCTCCCATGTTGCTTTTAAGAGAAAACAGCAAATGCTCGTTTTATGCCAAAATGCATTGAAAGCAATGTAAACAACAATAATGCATACTTTGTGATAACTCCTCTTGTAGCAAACACAGACAGCTCAAAATTTCACAGATTGTGTTGAAGACCAAGACCCACAAATGTGATGTGAAATTGTCTTTCTCCCATGTTGCATTTAAGAGAAAAGAGCAAATGCTCATTTTAGACCAAAATGCATTGAAACGAATGGAAACAACAAAAGCGCATACTTTGTGATATCTCCTCTTGTAGCAAACACAGACAGCTCTTAATTTCTCAGATTGTGTTGAAGACCAAGACCCACAAATGTAATGTGAAATGGTTTTTCTCCCATGTTGCATTTAAGGGAAAACATCAAATGCTCGTTTTAGACCAAAATGCATTGAAACCAATGGAAACAACAAAAGCGCATACTTTGTGATATCTCCTCTTGTAGCAAACACAGACAGCTCAAAATTTCACAGATTGTGTTGAAGACCAAGACCCACAAACGTTATGTGAAATGGTTTTTCTCCCATGTTGTGTTTAAGAGAAAACAGCAAATGCTCATTTTAGGCCAAAATGCGTTGAAACCAATGGAAACAACAAAAGCGCATACTTTGTGATATCTCCTCTTGTAGCAAACACAGACAGCTCAAAATTTCACTGGATGTGTTGAAGACCAAGACCCACAAACGTGTTGTGAAATGGTTTTTCTCCCATGTTGCGTTTAAGAGAAAACAGCAAATGCTCGTTTTAGGTCAAAATGCATTGAAACGAATGGAAACAACAAAAACGCATACTTTGTGATATCTCCTCTTGTAGCAAACACAGACATCTCAAAATTTCACAGATTGTGTTGAAGACCAAGACCCACAAACGTTATGTGAAATGGTTTTTCTCCCATGTTGTGTTTAACAGAAAACAGCAAATGCTCATTTTAGGCCAAAATGCATTGAAACCAATGGAAACAACAAAAAGCACAATCTTTGTGATAACTCCTCTTGTAGCAAACACAGACAGCACAAAATTTCACAGATTGTGTTGAAGACCAATATCCACAAATGTGATGTGAAATGGTTTTTTTCCCATGTTGCTTTTAAGAAAAAACAGCAAATGCTCGATTTAGGCCAAAATGCATTGAAAGCAATGTAAACAACAATAATGCATACTTTGTGATAACTCCTCTTGTAGCAAACACAGACAGCTCAAAATTTCACAGATTGTGTTGAAGACCAAGACCCACAAATGTGATATGAAATGGTTTTTCTCCCATGTTGCTTTTAAGAGAAAACAGCAAATGCTCATTTTAGGCCAAAATGCATTGAATCCAATGGAAACAACAAAAGCGCATACTTTGTGATATCTCCTCTTGAAGCAAACACAGACAGCTCAAAATTTCACAGATTGTGTTGAAGACCAAGACCCACAAATGTGATGTGAAATGGTTTTTCTCCCATGTTGCTTTTAAGAGAAAACAGCAAATGCTCGTTTTAGGCCAAAATGCATTGAAAGCAATGTAAACAACAATAATGCATACTTTGTGATAACTCCTCTTGTAGCAAACACAGACAGCTCAAATTTTCACAGATTGTGTTGAAGACCAAGACCCACAAATGTGATGTGAAATTGTCTTTCTCCCATGTTGCGTTTAAGAGAAAAGAGCAAATGCTCATTTTAGACCAAAATGCATTGAAACGAAAGGAAACAACAAAAGCGCATACTTTGTGATATCTCCTCTTGTAGCAAACACAGACAGCTCTTAATTTCACAGATTGTGTTGAAGACCAAGACCCACAAATGTAATGTGAAATGGTTTTTCTCCCATGTTGCATTTAAGGGAAAACATCAAATGCTCGTTTTAGTCCAAAATGCATTGAAACCAATGGAAACAACAAAAGCACATACTTTGTGATATCTCTTCTTGTAGCAAACACAGACAGCTCAAAATTTCACAGATTGTGTTGAAGACCAAGACCCACAAATGGGATGTGAAATGGTTTTTCTCCCATGTTGCGTTTAAGAGAAAACAGCAAATGCTCGTTTTAGGCCAAAATGCATTGAAACCAATGTAAACAACAATAATGCATACTTTGTGATATCTCCTCTTGTAGCAAACACAGACATCTCAAAATTTCACAGATTGTGTTGAAGACCAAGACCCACAAACGTTATGTGAAATGGTTTTTCTCCCATGTTGTGTTTAACAGAAAACAGCAAATGCTCATTTTAGGCCAAAATGCATTGAAACCAATGGAAACAACAAGAAGCGCAATCTTTGTGATAACTCCTCTTGTAGCAAACACAGACAGCACAAAATTTCACAGATTGTGTTGAAGACCAAGATCCACAAATGTGATGTGAAATGGTTTTTCTCCCATGTTGCATTTAAGAGAAAACAGCAAATGCTCATTTTAGGCCAAAATGTATTGAAACCAATGGAAACAACAAAAGCACATACTTAGTGATATCTCCTCTTGTAGCAAACACAGACAGCTCAAAATTTCACAGATTGTGTTGAAGACCAAGACCCACAAATGTGATGTGAAATGGTTTTTCTCCCATGTTGCTTTTAAGAGAAAACAGCAAATGCTCGTTTTATGCCAAAATGCATTGAAAGCAATGTAAACAACAATAATGCATACTTTGTGATAACTCCTCTTGTAGCAAACACAGACAGCTCAAAATTTCACAGATTGTGTTGAAGACCAAGACCCACAAATGTGATGTGAAATTGTCTTTCTCCCATGTTGCATTTAAGAGAAAAGAGCAAATGCTCATTTTAGACCAAAATGCATTGAAACGAATGGAAACAACAAAAGCGCATACTTTGTGATATCTCCTCTTGTAGCAAACACAGACAGCTCTTAATTTCTCAGATTGTGTTGAAGACCAAGACCCACAAATGTAATGTGAAATGGTTTTTCTCCCATGTTGCATTTAAGGGAAAACATCAAATGCTCGTTTTAGACCAAAATGCATTGAAACCAATGGAAACAACAAAAGCGCATACTTTGTGATATCTCCTCTTGTAGCAAACACAGACAGCTCAAAATTTCACAGATTGTGTTGAAGACCAAGACCCACAAACGTTATGTGAAATGGTTTTTCTCCCATGTTGTGTTTAACAGAAAACAGCAAATGCTCATTTTAGGCCAAAATGCATTGAAACCAATGGAAACAACAAAAAGCGCACTCTTTGTGATATCTCCTCTTGTAGCAAACAAAGACAACACAAAATTTCACAAATTGTGTTGAAGACCAAGATCCACAAATGTGATGTGAAATGGTTTTTCTCCCATGTTGCATTTAAGAGAAAACAGCAAATGCTCATTTTAGGCAAAAATGCATTGAAACCAATGGAAACAACAAAAGCGCATACTTTGTGATATCTCCTCTTGTAGCAAACACAGACAGCTCAAAATTTCACAGGATGTGTTGAATACCAAGACCCACAAACGTGTTGTGAAATGGTTTTTCTCCCATGTTGCATTTAAGAGAAAACATCAAATGCTCGTTTTAGGCCAAAATGCATTGAAAGCAATGGAAACAACAAAAGCGAATACTTTGTGATATCTCCTCTTGTAGCAAACACAGACAGCTCAAAATTTCATGGGATGTGTTGAAGATCAAGACCCACAAAAGTGATGTGAAATGGTTTTTCTCCCTTGTTGCGTTTAAGAGAAAACAGCAAATGCTCGTTTTAGGTCAAAATGCATTGAAACGAATGGAAACAACAAAAGCGCATACTTTGTGAAATCTCCTCTTGTAGCAAACACAGACATCTCAAAATTTCACAGATTGTGTTGAAGACCAAGACCCACAAATGTGATGTGAAATGGTTTTTCTCCCATGTTGCATTTAAGAGAAAACAGCAAATGCTCATTTTAGGCCAAAATGCATTGAAAGCAATGTAAACAACAAAAGCGCATACTTTGTGATAACTCCTCTTGTAGCAAACACAGACAGCTCAAAATTTCACAGATTGTGTTGAAGACCAAGACCCACAAATGTGATGTGAAATTGTCTTTCTCCCATGTTGCGTTTAAGAGAAAAGAGCAAATGCTCGTTTTAGACCAAAATGCATTGAAACCAATGGAAACAACAAAAGCGCATACTTTGTGATATATCCTCTTGAAGCAAACACAGACAGCTCAAAATTTCACAGATTGTGTTGAAGACCAAGACCCACAAATGTGATGTGAAATGGTTTTTCTCCCATGTTGCTTTTAAGAGAAAACAGCAAATGCTCGTTTTAGGCCAAAATGCATTGAAAGCAATGTAAACAACAATAATGCATACTTTGTGATAACTCCTCTTGTAGCAAACACAGACAGCTCAAAATTTCACAGATTGTGTTGATTTCATAGATTCTGTTTTCTCTTAAAAGCAACATGGGAGAAAAACCATTTCACATCACATTTGTGGGTCTTGGTCTTCAACACAATCTGTGAAATTTTGAGCTGTCTGTGTTTGCTACAAGAGGAGTTATCACAAAGTATGCATTATTGTTGTTTACCTTGCTTTCAATGCATTTTGGCCTAAAATGAGCATTTGCTGTTTTCTCTTAAATGCAACATGGGAGAAAAACAATTTCACATCACATTTGTGGATCTTGGTCTTCAACACAATTTGTGAAATTTTGTGCTGTCTGTGTTTGCTACAAGAGGAGATATCACAAAGATTGTGCTTTTTGATGTTTCCATTGGTTTCAATGCATTTTGGCCTAAAATGAGCATTTGCTGTTTTCTGTTAAACACAACATGGGAGAAAAACCATTTCACATAAGGTTTGTGGGTCTTGGTCTTCAACACAATCTGTGAAATTTTGAGATGTCTGTGTTTGCTACAAGAGGAGATATCACAAACTATGCGCTTTTGTTGTTTCCATTGGTTTCAATGCATTTTGACATAAAACGAGCATTTGCTGTTTTCGGTTAAACACAACAAGGGAGAAAAACCATTTCACATCACATTTGTGGTTCTTGGTCTTCAACACAATCTGTGAAATTTTGAGCTGTCTGTGTTTGCTATAAGAGGAGATATCACAAAGTATGCTCTTTTGTTGTTTCCATTGGTTTCAATGCATTTTGGACTAAAACAAGCATTTGCTGTTTTCTCTTAAATGCAACATGGGAGAAAAACCATTTCACATCACATATGTGGGTCTTGGTCTTCAACTCAATCTGTGAAATTTTGAGCTGTCTGTGTTTGCTACAAGAGGAGTTATCACAAAGTATGCATTATTGTTGTTTACATTGCTTTCAATGCATTTTGGCCTAAAACGAGCATTTGCTGTTTTCTCTTAAATGCAACATGGGAGAAAAACCATTTCACATCACATTTGTGGGTCTTGGTCTTCAACACAATCTGAGAAATTTTGAGCTGTCTGTGTTTGCTACAAGAGGAGTTATCACAAAGTATGCATTATTGTTGTTTACATTGCTTTCAATGCATTTTTGCCTAAAACGAGCATTTGCTGTTTTCTCTTAAAAGCAACATGGGAGAAAAACCATTTCACATCACATTTGTGGGTCTTGGTCTTCAACACAATCTGTGAAATTTTGAGCTGTCTGTGTTTGCTACAAGAGGAGATATCACAAAGTATGCTCTTTTGTTGTTTCCATTGGTTTCAATGCATTTTGGCCTAAAATGAGCATTTGCTGTTTTCTCTTAAATGCAACATGGGAGAAAAACCATTTCACATCACATTTGTGGGTCTTGGTCTTCAACACAATCTGTTAAATTTTGAGCTGTCTGTGTTTGCTACAAGAGGAGATTTCACAAAGTATGCGCTTTTGTTGTTTACATTCGTTTCAATGCATTTTTGCCTAAAATGAGCATTTGCTGTTTTCTCTTAAACGCAACATGGGAGAAAAACCATTTCACATCACATTTGTGGATCTTGGTCTTCAACACAATTTGTGAAATTTTGTGTTGTCTTTGATTGCTACAAGAGGAGATATCACAAAGAGTGCTCTTTTTGTTGTTTCCATTCGTTTCGATGCATTTTGGTCTAAAATGAGCATTTGCTCTTTTCTCTTAAACGCAACATGGGAGAAAGACAATTTCACATTACATTTGTGGGTCTTGGTCTTCAACACAATCTGTGAAATTTTGAGCTGTCTGTGTTTGCTACAAGAGGAGTTATCACAAAGTATGCATTATTGTTGTTTACATTGCTTTCAATGCATTTTGGACTAAAATGAGCATTTGCTGTTTTCTCTTAAACGCAACATGGGAGAAAAACCATTTCACATCACATTTGTGGGTCTTGGTCTTCAACACAATCTGTGAAATTTTGAGCTGTCTGTGTTTGCTACAAGAGAAGTTATCACAAAGTATGCATTATTGTTGTTTACATTGCTTTCAATGCATCTTGGCCTAAAACGAGCATTTGCTGTTTTCTCTTAAAAGCAACATGGGAGAAAAACCATTTCACATCACATTTGTGGGTCTTGGTCTTCAACACAATCTGTGAAATTTTGAGCTGTCTGTGTTTTCTACAAGAGGAGTTATCACAAAGTATGCATTATTGTTGTTTACATTGGTTTCAATGCATTTTGGTCTAAAATGAGCATTTGCTGTTTTCTCTTAAACGCAACATGGGAGAAAAACCATTTCACATCACATTTGTGGGTCTTGGTCTTCAACACAATCTGTGAAATTTTGAGCTGTCTGTGTTTGCTACAAGAGGAGTTATCACAAAGTATGCTTTATTGTTGTTTTCATTGCTTTCAATGCATCTTGGCCTAAAACGAGCATTTGCTGTTTTCTCTTAAAAGCAACATGGGAGAAAAACCATTTCACATCACATTTGTGGGTCTTGGTCTTCAACACAATCTGTGAAATTTTGAGCTGTCTGTGTTTGCTACAAGAGGAGACATCACAAAGTATGCACTTTTGTTGTTTCCATTGGTTTCAATGCATTTTGGCCTAAAATGAGCATTTGCTGTTTTCTCTTAAATGCAACATGGGAGAAAAAACATTTCACATCACATTTGTGGATCTTGGTTTTCAACACAATCTGTGAAATTTTGTGCTGTCTGTGTTTGCTACAAGAGGAGTTATCACAAAGTTTGCACTTTTTGTTGTTTCCATTGGTTTCAATGCATTTTGGCCTAAAATGAGCATTTGCTGTTTTCTCTTAAATGCAACATGGGAGAAAAACCATTTCACATCACATTTGTGGGTCTTGGTCTTCAACACAATCTGTGAAATTTTGTGTTGTCTTTGATTGCTACAAGAGGAGATATCACAAAGAGTGCTCTTTTTGTTGTTTCCATTCGTTTCAATGCATTTTGGTCTAAAATGAGCATTTGCTCTTTTCTCTTAAATGCAACATGGGAGAAAGACAATTTCACATCACATTTGTGGGTCTTGGTCTTCAACACAATCTGTGAAATTTTGAGCTGTCTGTGTTTGCTACAAGAGGAGTTATCACAAAGTATGCATTATTGTTGTTTACATTGCTTTCAATGTATTTTGGACTAAAATGAGCATTTGCTGTTTTCTCTTAAACGCAACATGGGAGAAAAACCATTTCACATCACATTTGTGGGTCTTGGTCTTCAACACAATCTGTGAAATTTTGAGCTGTCTGTGTTTGCTACAAGAGAAGTTATCACAAAGTATGCATTATTGTTGTTTACATTGCTTTCAATGCATCTTGGCCTAAAACGAGCATTTGCTGTTTTCTCTTAAAAGCAACATGGGAGAAAAACCATTTCACATCACATTTGTGGGTCTTGGTCTTCAACACAATCTGTGAAATTTTGAGCTGTCTGTGTTTTCTACAAGAGGAGTTATCACAAAGTATGCATTATTGTTGTTTACATTGGTTTCAATGCATTTTGGTCTAAAATGAGCATTTGCTGTTTTCTCTTAAATACAACATGGGAGAAAAACCATTTCACATCACATTTGTGGATCTTGGTCTTCAACACAATCTGTGAAATTTTGTGCTGTCTGTGTTTGCTACAAGAGGAGTTATCACAAAGATTGCACTTTTTGTTGTTTCCATTGGTTTCAATGCATTTTGGCCTAAAATGAGCATTTGCTGTTTGCTCTTAAACGCAACATGGGAGAAAAACCATTTCACATCACATTTGTGGGTCTTGGTCTTCAACACAATCTGTGAAATTTTGAGCTGTCTGTGTTTGCTACAAGAGGAGATTTCACAAAGTATACGCTTTTGTTTCCAATGGTTTCAATGCATTTTGGTCTAAAACGAGCATTTGCTCTTTTCTCTTAAACGCAACATGGGAGAAAAACCATTTCACATCACATTTGTGGGTCTTGGTCTTCAACACAATCTGTGAAATGTTGTGCTCTCTTTGTTTGCTGCAAGAGGAGATATCACAAATATTGCGCTTTTGTTGTTTCCATTCGTTTCAATGCATTTTTACCTAAAACGAGCATTTGCTGTTTTCTCTTAAACGCAACAAGGGAGAAAAACCATTTCACATCACTTTTGTGGGTCTTGATCTTCAACACATCCCGTGAAATTTTGAGCTGTCTGTGTTTGCTACAAGAGGAGATATCACAAAGTATTCGCTTTTGTTGTTTCCATTGCTTTCAATGCATTTTGGCCTAAAACGAGCATTTGCTGTTTTCTCTTAAATGCAACATGGGAGAAAAACCATTTCACAACATGTTTGTGGGTCTTGGTCTTCAACCCATCCTGTGAAATTTTGAGCTGTCTGTGTTTTCTACAAGAGGAGATATCACAAAGTATGCGCTTTTGATGTTTCCATTGGTTTCAATGCATTTTGGCCTAAAATTTGCATTTGCTGTTTTCTCTTAAACGCAACATGGGAGAAAAACCATTTCACATCACATTTGTGGATCTTGGTCTTCAACACAATTTGTGAAATTTTGTATTGTCTGTGTTTGCTACAAGAGGAGATATCACAAAGATTGCGCTTTTTGTTGTTTCCATTGGTTTCAATGCATTTTGACCTAAAATGAGCATTTGCTGTTTTCTGTTAAACACAACATGGGAGAAAAACCATTTCACATAACGTTTGTGGGTCTTGGTCTTCAACACAATTTGTGAAATTTTGAGATGTCTGTGTTTGCTACAAGAGGAGATATCACAAAGTATGCGCTTTTGTTGTTTCCATTGGTTTCAATGCATTTTGGACTAAAATGAGCATTTGCTGTTTTCCCTTAAATGCAACATGGGAGAAAATCCATTTCACATTACATTTGTGGGTCTTCATCTTCAACACAATCTGTGAAATTAAGAGCTGTCTGTGTTTGCTACAAGAGGAGATATCACAAAGTATGCGCTTTTGTTGTTTCCATTCGTTTCAATGCATTTTGGTCTAAAATGAGCATTTGCTCTTTTCTCTTAATCGCAACATGGGAGAAAAACCATTTCACATCACATTTGTGGGTCTTGGTCTTCAACACAATCTGTGAAATTTTGAGCTGTCTGTGTTTGCTACAAGAGGAGTTATCACAAAGTATGCATTATTGTTGTTTACATTGCTTTCAATGCATTTTGGCCTAAATCGAGCATTTGCTGTTTTCTCTTAAAAGCAACATGGGAAAAAAACCATTTCACATCACATTTGTGGATCTTGGTCTTCAACACAATCTGTGAAATTTTGTGCTGTCTGTGTTTGCTACAAGAGGAGTTATCACAAAGATTGCGCTTTTTGTTGTTTCCATTGCTTTCAATGCATTTTGGCCTAAAACGAGCATTTGCTGTTTTCTCCTAAACACAACATGGGAGAAAAACCATTTCACAACACGTTTGTGGGTCTTGGTCTTCAACACATCCAGTGAAATTTTGAGCTGTCTGTGTTTGCTACAAGAGGAGATATCACAAAGTATGCGCTTTTGTTGTTTCCATTGGTTTCAACGCATTTTGGCCTAAAATGAGCATTTGCTGTTTTCTCTTAAACGCAACATGGGAGAAAAACCATTTCACATCACATTTGTGGATCTTGGTCTTCAACACAATTTGTGAAATTTTGTGTTGTCTGTGTTTGCTACAAGAGGAGATATCACAAAGATTGCACTTTTTGTTGTTTCCATTTTTTTCAATGCATTTTGGCCTAAAATGAGCATTTGCTGTTTTCTGTTAAACACAAAATGGGAGAAAAACCATTTCACATAACGTTTGTGGGTCTTGGTCTTCAACACAATCTGTGAAATTTTGTGCTGTCTGTGTTTGCTACAAGAGGAGTTATCACAAAGGTTGCGCTTTTTGTTGTTTCCATTGGTTTCAATGCATTTTGGCCTAAAATGAGCATTTGCTGTTTTCTGTTAAACACAACATGGGAGAAAAACCATTTCACATAACGTTTGTGGGTCTTGGTCTTCAACACAATCTGTGAAATTTTGAGATGTCTGTGTTTGCTACAAGAGGAGATTTCATAAAGTATTCGCTTTTGTTGTTTCCATTGCTTTCAATGCATTTTGGCCTAAAACGAGCATTTGCTGTTTTCTCCTAAACACAACATGGGAGAAAAACCATTTCACAACATGTTTGTGGGTCTTGGTCTTCAACCCATCCTGTGAAATTTTGAGCTGTCTGTGTTTTCTACAAGAGGAGATATCACAAAGTATGCTCTTTTGTTGTTTCCATTGGTTTCAATGCATTTTGGACTAAAACGAGCATTTGCTGTTTTCCCTTAAATGCAACATGGGAGAAAAACCATTTCACATTACATTTGTGGGTCTTCATCTTCAACACAATCTGTGAAATAAAGAGCTGTCTGTGTTTGCTACAAGAGGAGATATCACAAAGTATGCGCTTTTGTTGTTTCCATTCGTTTCAATGCATTTTGGTCTAAAATGAGCATTTGCTCTTTTCTCTTAAACGCAACATGGGAGAAAGACAATTTCACATCACATTTGTGGGTCTTGGTCTTCAACACAATCTGTGAAATTTTGAGCTGTCTGTGTTTGCTACAAGAGGAGTTATCACAAAGTATGCATTATTGTTGTTTACATTGGTTTCAATGCATTTTGGCCTAAAACGAGCATTTACTGTTTTCTCTTAAACGCAACATGGGAGAAAAACCATTTCACATCACATTTGTGAGTCTTGGTCTTCAACACAATCTGTGAAATTTTGAGCTGTCTGTGTTTGCTACAAGAGGAGTTATCACAAAGTATGCATTATTGTTGTTTACATTGCTTTCAATGCATTTTGGCCTAAATCGAGCATTTGCTGTTTTCTCTTAAAAGCAACATGGGAAAAAAACCATTTCACATCACATTTGTGGATCTTGGTCTTCAACACAATCTGTGAAATTTTGGGCTGTCTGTGTTTGCTACAAGAGGAGTTATCACAAAGATTGCGCTTTTTGTTGTTTCCATTGCTTTCAATGCATTTTGGCCTAAAACGAGCATTTGCTGTTTTCTGTTAAACACAACGTGGGAGAAAAACCATTTCACATAACGTTTGTGGGTCTTGGTCTTCAACACAATCTGTGAAATTTTGAGATGTCTGTGTTTGCTACAAGAGGAGATATCATAAAGTATTCGCTTTTGTTGTTTCCATTGCTTTCAATGCATTTTGGCCTAAAACGAGCATTTGCTGTTTTCTCCTAAACACAACATGGGAGAAAAACCATTTCACAACACGTTTGTGGGTCTTGGTCTTCAACACATCCAGTGAAATTTTGAGCTGTCTGTGTTTGCTACAAGAGGAGATATCACAAAGTATGCGCTTTTGTTGTTTCCATTGGTTTCAATGCATTTTGGCCTAAAATGAGCATTTGCTGTTTTCTCTTAAACGCAACATGGGAGAAAAACCATTTCACATCACATTTGTGGATCTTGGTCTTCAACACAATTTGTGAAATTTTGTGTTGTCTGTGTTTGCTACAAGAGGAGATATCACAAAGATTGCGCTTTTTGTTGTTTCCATTTTTTTCAATGCATTTTGGCATAAAATGAGCATTTGCTGTTTTCTGTTAAACACAAAATGGGAGAAAAAATATTTCACATAACGTTTGTGGGTCTTGGTCTTCAACACAATCTGTGAAATTTTGAGATGTCTGTGTTTGCTACAAAAGGAGATATAACAAACTATGTGCTTTTGTTGTTTCCATTGGTTTCAATGCATTTTGACATAAAACGAGCATTTGCTGTTTACTCTTAAACGCAACAAGGGAGAAAAACCATTTCACATCACATTTGTGGGTCTTGGTCTTCAACACAATCTGTGAAATTTTGAGCTGTCTGTGTTTGCTACAAGAGGAGATATCACAAGGTATGCACTTTTGTTTCCATTGGCTTCAATGCATTTTAGTATAAAACGAGCATTTGCTCTTTTCTTTTAAAAGCAACATGGGAGAAAAACCATTTCACATCACATTTGTGGGTCTTGGTCTTCAACACAATCCGTGAAATTTTGTGCTGTCTATGTTTGCTACAAGAGGAGATATCACAAAGATTGCGCTTTTTGTTGTTTCCATTGGTTACAATGCATTTTTGCCTAAAATGAGCATTTGCTGTTTTCTCTTAAAAGCAACATGGGAGAAAAACCATTTCACATCACATTTGTGGGTCTTGGTCTTCAACACAATCTGTGAAATTTTGAGCTGTCTGTGTTTGCTACAAGAGGAGTTATCACAAAGTATGCATTATTGTTGTTTACATTGGTTTCAATGCATTTTGGCCTAAAATGAGCATTTGCTATTTTCTCTTAAACGCAACATGGGAGAAAAACCATTTCACATCACATTTGTGGGTCTTGATCTTCAACACAATCTGCGAAATTTTGAGCTGTCTGTGTTTGCTACAAGAGGAGTTATCACAAAGTATGCATTATTGTCCACAAATGTGATGTGAAATGTTTTCTCTCCCATGTTGCTTTTAAGAGAAAACAGCAAATGCTCATTTTAGGCCAAAATGCATTGAAACCAATGGAAACAACAAAAGCGCATACTTTGTGATAACTCCTCTTGTAGCAAACACAGACAGCTCAAAATTTCACAGATTGTGTTGAAGACCAAGACCCACAAATGTGATGTGAAATGGTTTTTCTCCCATGTTGCTTTTAAGAGAAAACAGCAAATGCTCATTTTAGGCCAAAATGCATTGTAACCAATGGAAACAACAAAAAGCGCAATCTTTGTGATATCTCCTCTTGTAGCAAACACAGACAGCACAAAATTTCACAGATTGTGTTGAAGACCAAGACCCACAAATGTAATGTGAAATGGTTTTTCTCCCATGTTGTGTTTAACAGAAAACAGCAAATGCTCATTTTAGGCCAAAATGCATTGAAACCAATGGAAACAACAAAAAGCGCAATCTTTGTGAAAACTCCTCTTGTAGCAAACACAGACAGCACAAAATTTCACAGATTGTGTTGAAGACCAAGATCCACAAATGTGATGTGAAATGGTTTTTCTCCCATGTTGCATTTAAGAGAAAACAGCAAATGCTCATTTTAGGCCAAAATGCATTGAAACCAATGGAAACAACAAAAGTGCATACTTTGTCATATATCTCCTCTTGTAGCAAACACAGACAGCTCAAAATTTCACAGATTGTGTTGAAGATCAAGACCCACAAATGTGATGTGAAATGGTTTTTCTCCCATGTTGCTTTTAAGAGAAAACAGCAAATGCTCATTTTATGCCAAAATTCATTGAAAGCAATGTAAACAACAATAATGCATACTTTGTGATAACTCCTCTTGTAGCAAACACAGACAGCTCAAAATTTCACAGATTGTGTTGAAGACCAAGATCCACAAATGTGATGTGAAATGTTTTTTCTCCCATGTTGCATTTAAGAGAAAACAGCAAATGCTCGTTTTAGTCCAAAATGCATTGAAACCAATGGAAACAACAAAAGAGCATACTTTGTGATATCTCCTCTTGTAGCAAACACAGACAGCTCAAAATTTCACAGATTGTGTTGAAGACCAAGAACCACATATGTGATGTGAAATGGTTTTTCTCCCTTGTTGTGTTTAACAGAAAACAGCAAATGCTCGTTTTATGTCAAAATGCATTGAAACCAATGGAAACAACAAAAGCCATAGTTTGTGATATCTCCTCTTGTAGCAAACACAGACAGCTCAAAATTTCACAGATTGTGTTGAAGACCAAGACCCACAAATGTGATATGAAATGGTTTTTCTCCCATGTTGCTTTTTTTAAGAGAAAACAGCAAATGCTCGTTTTAGGCCAAAATGCATTGAAACCAATGTAAACAACAAAAGCGCATACTTTGTGATATCTCCTCTTGTATCAAACACAGACAGCTCAAAATTTCACAGATTGTGTTGAAGACCAAGATCCACAAATGTGATGTGAAATGATTTTTCTCCCATGTTGCGTTTAAGAGAAAACAGCAAATGCTCATTTTAGGCCAAAATGCGTTGAAACCAATGGAAACAACAAAAGTGCATACTTTGTGATATCTCCTCTTGTAGCAAACACAGACAGCTCAAAATTTCACTGGATGTGTTG